>JBBPTZ010000351.1:0-25164 GCA_038094315.1 Phylloporus cf. tubipes | reverse complement strand
ACGTGTGTGCGAACGAAGAGGACAGGAAGAACAATATTGTGAGGTTGGATTTGGGATAACTCATTTGACAAGTAGCCATAACTTTTTTCTTTGATTGCCATCGTCATGTAGTTTCCTCCGAGGACAGTTGTATATGCCTCATCTAACAGAGATCAAGCGGAGCGCTGCATGTGAGTCCAACGGAATGGCCCACGACTACGATGTTTTGCAATACTCCAACTAGTGTATTGAGGGTCGCCACGGCCGTGCGCATCTCTTCTGGAGCTTTCCAGACTTGCTCGTCGTTCTGACCTCTTTGTCCACCTTCAGTTGCAGGATTTCCAAGGTTTTGGACGATTATCGATGCTATCTCTATCAAAAGACACTCGACTTTTCCTTGAACGACTCCGGACTTGATTGTAAGCAGTCGAGTAGCCACCCAGACGGACTAACACAATTAGCAGTGATCTCTAGGTATCCGGTCGCTACTCGGCGATAATCTCAAACGGCCGCCTTTTCCGTTGAACCTACTGGGAATGAGCGACGAATTTCCGATGGCTTACGCGAGGGAAAGAAAAGTTCGAACTTTCAAACCTGATCAACGTAGCCAGGCCCTTCGGGGGTCTCAGTGAGGAGACTGCATAACGCAAGGAGAAATTCAAGCGTCCCAAGACTAAACAAGACTTCTTGCTCCACTTCTCTCCCGCTTCGGGCAGGACTCTCCATGTCGCCTGGTCCCGCAGGGCCGCAACGCTCCAATGTGCCCTGTGAGATCCCACAATGCCAACGCCTTGCACACGTAACTCTAAGTATCACGACTGCCATGTCTCCGAGTTTGACACTCCCCGAGTCGGAGTGACATAGGCTACCTGCACGTTTATGGACTGGAAGCGGTGAGCAGTCGAGGGTCCGCAGATACTTTCTCAACCACCTCTTTGGGGAAAGAGAGCTAATAATTCCTTCCTCACATCCGCACTGGTCTAACCATTTCCTGGCAAACCAGCCCAAACGAGTGGTTGTTTGGCAGCGCTTGCATGTAGATGTCAAGTACGGTATGTAACATCTTTCCCAGACGCAGATATCTGATGCGCCCGTCATCGTCTTACGCCCAACTCGATTAACAGGTCGGCTACAGTGGAAGACGGAGATTTAGCGAAAACGTCGCTGCTAAAAACTCGGTACCAAGGAGCTCATTCATGCAGTTTATCTCTGTCTTTCTCGTAGTCACATGTGTGTCCTGCATCGGGGTTTCTTATAAGCGCGCTGATTCAGTGCTCAATGAACAGGAACGTGCCGCACAAGTGAGTTCTGGTCCAATCAGGGCCCTCGCTAGGTCATCGCAAAACGCACGTAAGATGCTCCAGATGTGTCAAGAACTTGAATCTAGTCGACATTTGGTACGTACTCAAGAAGCGAGAGGGTATAAACACCGCATGCTTCATCGCCATGGGCTGAAAACTGCCCCCCATTCCCTCATGACCTTAGAAGCGTATCGCCTCCCCGATTACCTTGCGTTA
This sequence comes from Phylloporus cf. tubipes, assembly GCA_038094315.1. NCBI lineage: Eukaryota > Fungi > Basidiomycota > Agaricomycetes > Boletales > Boletaceae > Phylloporus > Phylloporus cf. tubipes. The sequence goes on along the minus strand of JBBPTZ010000351.1, from coordinate 23,668 downwards.
CTCCCTGAAAAGCCGGGAGGCAAAATCAATCCCCACTTCAAAGAAGCTGAAACTACGTTCAACGCATGGGTCGATAAGACGTTTGATGCGCCGTGTGCAGCGGTACGTACGCTGGCGATCATTGATAGACCATTTCTTCATCCTGTTTATCAGGAAGCACGTCGATGCGACAGTCCTCTAGCCGTTGCTTCGATGTTCCCCTGCGCTTCAAATCATCAATTGAAAGCAATTACCAACTACTTTGCGGCGGGATTCCTGATAGACGACATACTGTACGAATTCTTCCATATTTCGTTTCACCTGCTCAAATAATCTATCTGCGTAGTGACTGTAGTACAAGCGAAGATGCGCTGGTCGGTTCAAAATTGTGGATGAAAGCTCTTCGAGGCGATGATGAAGGGGAAGCCATTCCACATCCCGTCATTGAATTAATGCGCAAGTTGGTCCACTCCTTCGTCCCCCGTTGTTCATGTTCAAGTATTCTTGATGTAGCGAATTGTTGCAAGACCTCAAGGCCGTCATCGATCCCGTTACTTGGCCACAGTTTATGGTTATAAACGAGAAGGTTATTATTTATATGGCCGAAGAAGTGCATAAACGGCCTGGAGAGGTACCTACAATGCTCGACATCCGGTCGTATATGGATTGGCGTCGGTGGTCGATTGGTGCCGATACATGTTTTCCCTTGGTTCGGGCCTCAAGGTGCCTCTACATTCCTGACGACATCCTAGAAGACCCGGTGGTAGGAGGGATGGTGAGTGCCACTGCGGATATGGCACTTATCGTGAATGTGGGTGGTAGCTCTTCCAAGCTCTCCTAAAATCGGCTCAATGCATCGTCCAGGACGTTCACTCCTTCAAGAAGGAATATGCCTTTGATGAAGCATCCAACAACCTTTTGACAGCCATTCAGAAGGACCCAGAGACCGCACATCTAGATTTTCAAGGGAGGCTCAATTATACAGGAAAGTTGATGAAAGACGCTGTCGCGCGCTTCAATGTTTGCAGGCAGAAACTACCGTCTTTCAATCCAGAAATGGATCGATACCTCGACCTATATGCAGATGGGTTGATCGATCTGGCTGTAGGGAATCTACACTGGAGCCGAGCTAATTGTCGTTACAACGTGTTTGCAAACGAAGAGGACAGGAAGAACAATATTACGAGGTTGGATTTGGGATAGCTTCTTTGGCAAGTGGCCACAACTTTTTTCATCGATCGCCTTTGCATGTTCTTCCCATCCGAGGATAGTCAGAGTTGTACATATCTCATGTAACAGAGATCAAACAGAACACCATAGGGCCGACGAGGGCGACTGCAATGTTCTGCAATACTCTAACTGTTTTGTGACCAAACTGGCCATCTCATTGCCAGTCGAATACCTTGGCGATCCTGGCAAAGTGAATCCGCAGCATAGATTCCTTGCAATTTTTGAAACAAAGAGAGCACCATACCTTTCCTTTGCCCATCTACTTTTCAAGCAGATCATCGTCATGACATGTGCGAAGAATATTGAGCCTATCACGAGCATTCTGAACTCCGACTTAGCAAAAGTCTGCTTGACAGTTCCAGTTTTGCAAGTTGGCATGCACCAACCAGCGAAATCGTTGTGTATATGAGGGTTTGCCGAACTGGTCGATAAATATCTGACTCGGCCTCTATCTGGCTTTGGGTGTTTGTTCACACTCCACCTCCTGTACCTTTCCCGTTCTGATGGCGACCTTTGGCAGGGCCAGCTTCAACACCGCCGTATATGCTTCGTCTCGGCCCACCTACCCGCAGGCGTTATATGACTTTATATTTGAATCGCACAGACGGTCTCCAGGTGCCAGGTTCCAGTGTGCTGTAGATCTTGGTTGTGGGACAGGTGAGAAAAACGGCAAGAGAAGCTATCAGGCGCTTATTCGTGACTTCCATGGACTCTCTTATCTTGTAGGTCAGGCCACCATCGGACTCAAACCATTCAAACATGTCATTGGGGTAGACCCGAGTGAGAACATGATCCGGACGGCGCGCGAGATCCAACAAGATGTCGACGGCAGCGTAGATTCGCCAGGACCTAAACCGATTATCGACTTTGTGCAAGGTTCCGCCGAGAAATTAGATTTCTTGAAGGATGATAGCGTAGACCTAGTTATTTCTGGTACGTCTGGATTCCTATCCATATCGCCTATCTGACACGCGCGCTTGTTTCTGGCGTTGATCCAATTGTGTAGCTCAAGCTAGCCACTGGTTCAACTGGTCGAGAATATGGCCCGAGCTTGCGCGCGTCATGTGCAAAGGTGCAACAGCTGCTTTCTGGGTTTGTGTCTGCCTCCTTTTGACTCTTGGATCCGCTGATATCTCTTTGCCGTCCGCAGGTTTACTCCGAATTCCGCTTACCCCGGTACCCCATGCTGACGCCACTCATCCTCGCATACGCGCAGGGTACGAATCTCGATAGCTCTGTCGGCCCATATTGGCAACGACCTGGACGGACGATACTCGAAAACCATCTTGTCGCCGTCCCCGAAGGAAACGACGTGGTTTCTGGCGCGTTCGAGCCGCTCGACAGAGTGTATTTCACAGGTAAGATGGCCTCTTTTCGTTCTTGCGTGAGCTGACGCAGCGTCGCGTAATTTAGGCGCGTACTATCCCGAGCTTCCATCCCCACGCCCGATCTTGCTCCAAAAGACGATGTCCTGGGAGGACCTCCTCGGGTATTTTCGTACGTGGAGCTCTTTGCACGCGTTCAAGGAGCAGAATCCGCACGATGCGGAGCACCCGAGCGGGCCGCTCGAAGTGCGGTTTTGGAAAGCGCTACAAGAGGGAGCTGCGAAAGACGCGGGCGGTGTATCGGACAAAGTAGAGGTGGAGTGGCCGGTGGCTATGGTGTTGGCTCGCAGGCGGTGAGGACGTTTTTTTTTTCATCGAATGATGCGGATGTATGTGCCCATATGCGATTAATTCCTTTTTTAAACTTGGTTGGCGATTTGGGTACCCAGTGTACGTCCAACATGGAACTACTCCAAGAATAGACTTTTCGCGGACGCTGGCCCGAACTCTCAGTGACACTATGGAGGGGGCGGCTGACAGGCGGGGAGGGTCCCAGTCAGCCGCCCTTCGCGGTACGCATTTAAGACGACCCCTTTCCAAGCCTCTCTCCTAGTCATTTCTGGCACCGTTCAAGTTGCCTGGGAATGTTGACAGACAATACTGCCCACAAGCCAGCTACTCCACGGCGTACCACGCCCATCCAAGCACTCTCAAGTCTCTTCAGAACACCAACGCGTCTTCGCACACCCACGACAGTCAGCCGCCGCAATAAGCGCGCACGCCCCCGAACGTCGTCCTTGTCGTCCTCCACCTCGTCGACGCCAGGCAACCCGTCGCTCCCTGCTGTCGTCCTCCAGACATACTCGGTCTCCACAGATAGCATTGTCCTCACGGCTCTGTCCTCCGTGCCGTTTTGCTGCCACGAGGACCTATTGACGATGCCCCGAGCGCAGCTCGAGATCGTCGTACGTGCACTCAACGCGCGACTTCCCCGCCGGATGCGGATCTGCCCAGAAAATGACTTTTGGCAAAACGACGACAAGGGCCTTGCTGAGGAATGTGATGAAGATGACGACGACGGCGTGTCGAGGATGAGCGAGGCGGAGATGCGACAACGTGTCGAAGAACTGGTCGGGATCCGGCCCGTGGTGGGCAAGAACCGTGTGTCTAGGGGCTTGGGCACGCGCGCTGGGGTTCCGCCGGCGGCGCCCAAGGCTGCACGGACGCGGGGTGCGGGCTGGCGGCCGTACGAGAAGACGCCTTGGGAGATGGAGGTGGACGCTGCGGGGGACCAGGTCGACGATTTGGGCGTCATGGTCGAGGACGCGCTCATGAGCTCCAGTCCTCTCGCGAATCGTACCAAGTCCGGTCTCCACGTGCGTGGACGGGACAACGCGATACCCCGCCTCGCCATTTTACAAGAGGAGAACGAGGGTGGCGAGTCGAAAGAGGAGGACGGCAACGACGACGAGACGCGCCCATCCAAGAGACAGCGGGTGTCGTCGGGGAGCGCTACTGGGGGTTCTGAAGGGGAATCGCGTATCGTCCGGGAGGTTGTGGAGTCCAGACTCATTGAGAATATGGATATCTCGGGGTCGCCATTGCTTGCTAGGGACGACGCGTCCTCGGACAACTTTGTCGAATCCGACGAAAGGATAGTCACGATCTCTGCGAGCCCTGACTGCGTCGCGAAGACGTCGGTTGACGAAGGGAAGGCACCCCTGCAGCGGAGGAGGAGCGCGCGCATCAAAGAAATTGCGCTGAAACGAATGTCGTCCTCTGGTGCGAGAAAGAAGACCACCTCGGACTTGAAGTCGGCGTCCATCTTACGCTCAAAGACTTTTACTTCGCGACGCTCGTCAGGGAATCTCCAGACTCCGTTAGAGGATCCCGACGTTGAGGACGCGGGCGAACCGAGAGAGTTGACGATTCGCCTACCGTTTGCGCCCACGCCGCCCCAGCACAAGCCCGACTCGTTGGCTTGGTCTGCACCTCGCATCCTTCGTTCGCACCCTCAGCAACTCCTGAATTCGAACCAGCCAGCAAAGACGACGCCTTCGCTGGGACGGTCGCAATCGGAGAGGTACCCCCGCGCCTCGGATTTGGCCTTCGTGACGATAAACCGACCACGATACCGCTTCACCCACCGCAAGTCGAAAGGAACCATGGTCGCGAAAGGGGACGGGGCTCACCATTCATTGGTGTCCGATGCATGCCCTCCACAGGGGGGCATCCAGATCGGTACGGAACGCTCGGACGGGAAGCACGAGGAGAACAAGGAGAATGAAGACCCAAAGATCGCTACTAGGAATTCCGCGGTGGCCAACCTTCACACTCTCCCGTCGGCACTTTGCAGCCTCTTCACGACGCGTTCCAGGGCGCCTTCCACGAGTACCGTCGCATCCGCCCGGGGCAACAGCACTGACCCGCCGGCGCCGACGATGGCGAGAGAGGGTGCCGCACCAACTGTGGTCACGGAGTCTGCTGTGAGCGATGGCATTACGGAATGCGTTTGGGAAGCCTTGGGAAGGATGGTCGTGGATACCGTGTGAGATAGCTTTTGGCAAGGCTGGGTTTTTTTCTTTGTTACACCCGATATTTTCCCGGTTTGATAACGTCCATAGTGACCAGTACGAGCATGCGTTTGTTCAGCCTGTTTCTTCGAATGCGATTACTCTATTTTAATCTCTATGGCGGCCGTTAAGTTGTTAATAATCCTGTAGACGTTGAACCAGAGAAGGACTGCAAAATGGTCAAGAGGATCAAACACAGAGGGGACGAAGCCGACATCATCCCATAAATGAGACCTCCGTTGACACACAACTCTATCAAGGAAATTCAGCAGCGTTGACATTGAGCAATATACACGCAACTCAAGAACTGGCATTAAAAGTACAAGAGGAGCAAAGAAATGAGTCCGACAACTTCCTGGGAACAGCAAGAATCATCAGGATTCTTGTGAACTAAAATAAAAATCAAGTTGTAACCAAGCTGCAGGCGAGTGAACCCGTTAACGCACCGACGTACCATTCTCACTAAGGCTATAACGCAAACGCATAGCCGCTGCGCTCATATGTGGTCCGTCGGGAGTCGCGTCCATTATCAATGGCAGAAGTACGGGCAGCGCGTTTGGCTAGGTCGTCAGCGATGGTGTTGTACATTCTGGGGATTCTCCAGAATTCGACCTTGCACCCATATCGGTAATGACAGGCCTCTATCGCTGCTCCCAGATCGAGGAAGAGATCGATATTTGAAGGACGTGAGCCATCCGACTTCTTGAGGCCATTTTCCTTGGAAAGTAATGCGAGTCGGAACCAAAAGTCTGGGACACTTGTACGTACCCTCCATCTGGGCAGCCACTCTGTGACCCCTTTGACTACGTATTCAGAATCCGTCGTGATGATGACCTCTGGGGCCTCCGGGTCGAGATAGTCAACCCCATTTTCCACCATCTTTTCCAGAAATACCTCGTCATCTTGCTTACAAACCTTCCTCAGTCCTTGGAGTGCAGCGAGAAGTTCGGCGCGTTGGTTCGTCCGCCTTCCCTTTGGGTCGAGCCTATCATCAACAGGGATGGAAAACTGGTAGTTCGCACCGGTATCCGGCTCTCCCATGGCAATGCCAACCCCTGACACCGAGCCGTGCGCCCCATTGTTCACACACGCGCCATCTGTGTATACAATGCGGCTGTGGTGGCATATACCTTTGTGCATGCAACATTTGGCAAAATAACGACCACAGTCGTCGCATGTCTCGACGAGTTCATCGGTGTCAAATCGGCGGGCCAGGCCAGAACAGGGGGTGAAGATGAGATCGTCGCCCAGCTCCGACGCAGTATCAGAGTCGTAATCTTCATCGATGCAAGTGCCATATGTTCTGAATGGAACTTGCGACATCGTTAATAAACGAGTTAGAGCTTAGAGGAGCTTGAATATCATAAACTCGAATATTCCAGGTCAAAAGAAGGTGTCGTGTGAAAATATCTCGACTCCTAAAATTCCCCTATTATCACTTGGCTTAGTAATTATGCTATTACCTTCCGTACTCTATAGCGTCTTCGCCTTCTGTTCATACGCCAATCCAACGATTTCCTGGTCAGAAGCCATCTATGTATAACCACGCATTTTATCTTTACCGAGATATCCTCAGGCTCTGAACCTTTTGTGTAAGTGAAGGAATTGGGATGCTAAAACGAATGATATCTGAAACCGCAGAATATCTCCTGGAACCAATAAACACCAACTTTTTGCACCTCCTCAATTCTGTAACGCTACCAACAAGCCTCTGTTCGTCCTAAAATATGCAAACCACACTCATCAATGTCTCAAGTTTGTCGTTTACAGCGTTTGCAGCGGCACGAGCGCCCTCCTTGGCCAACTCATCTGCGATGACGTTGAACGTCCTGTTGACGTGCCAAAATTTGACTTCGAAAGCATGCACACACTCTTGCTCCTTGACCTCGGCATCTAGCCTGCAGAATAGATCAATATTCAATGGCAGTTCCCCATTTGCCTTCCGCAGGTGGTTTTTCTAGGTAAAGACAAACCATCGTTCCAAATGCATCACCGTCAGATCACATACGGACAAAAGTGTACTGACCTTCCAGTTGGGTAGCCACTCCGTCATCCCCTTGACAACATATTCAGAGTCGCTGGTGATGATGACTCTGGGCGGGGACGAATCCCAGTTGCACTGCTTTGCAATCTGATCTTCGAAGCGATTACCAAACTTCTTCAGACCTTCCAGGGCAGCGAGGAGTTCGGCACGCTGGCTCGTTCTCCTGCATCCGGGGTCGACGTTGTCATCCACAGGAATGGAAAACTGGCATGTGTTTTTATCCTCTGGGTCACCCTTCTGCGACCCAAATGCAATCCCGAGGCCAGAAACTGCACTTGGTTTTCCATTATTCGAGCATGTACCGTCCGTGTATAGGATCGCAGTGTGGTGGCACACTTCTCCCGGGTGTTGACAGCATTTAGCGTAGAAGTGACCACAAAAGTCACACTCGTTGATCAACTGCTGTGGGTTATATTTGGACGCGAGGTATGGGCAAGGTGCGTAGAGACGACTGGCGTCTTCCTCAACAGCAATCGTGAACATGGTTAACCTCAAGCGTCTAGATGAACAAGGGCGACATCCCTATTTATTCGATTGACTTCCTTTTGGCAAGTACTACCCACCTTTATCGACCTAGGTTTTGCGTGGGCGAAGTCGGTTTTAGTTTAGATGCAGTTGGTGGTTACTACCTGACGGGGTTGCAGCCATTGTTGCAAGGGTGCGAACTTTTGATGGTAAGGTGTCTGCCACAATTTCCAAAGAAGCCATTACAGCGATCATTAAACTGACAGCTTAATTAGACTACTGTACTTGATCCCATTGATGGTATCCATCAATGTCATCTCTGAAACAAACGTCGTTCCTCGAGGTTGCAGCACATCGTTACTGAGGTCCTCCACCCGCTTTCAAATGTAAGTTTCCCCGAGTCATTGCCTGCCGAAACTTGTCCAAGTCGTGTTTCCGTCCCTTGCAGTAATCAGGTCCTGTATAGACCGTTTGCCTCGTCTCGGCAAGGACATAATGGTCCGGTCACCGGATGGCAGACTGCAGCTGGGAAACCTAGGTGTCACGAAGTAAGCGACACAGCGCTGGACGGGGTCCAAGACTCGACCAGTACGTCAAACAGTCAAACGCATCCCTCCATGAATTTTCTATGAAAATCAGGGGAATGAATATGCTTTGCAGAACTGCGTCTAAAGCGGGTACTATGCCGACTACCAACTCGACTCCGAGCTCAATGTCGACCCCTCACTAGACACCTCCGAAAACATAGGAGCCGCCACTCTCGCAGAGGCACCACCGCAACCGCTCCTGACCCACCTGACCAAACTAGACGTGCCCAACACATCCACATCCCGCGCGGAAGGAAGGAACCCCCTCAGTCGCCTCGCGCCTATTTGTCCTCTTTGACAGCCACCTTGGCATCCGACTCACAATCAACCCCAGCCACCTCGCTTCCATCCCTTGACACCACTACGTTCCCCATCTTCCGCACGAATGCCAACACGGACACGATTCCCAGCACGACGAACCCGATCAGAAATCCAAACGCGGCTCTGCGGCCTGTGAACGACGTCGGCGAAGGCTGTACGGTCGTCTGGATGGACGTGGCGACCGCGACGGACACCGCGGCGCCGAGCTGGAGCGCGCAGTTAAACACCGCACCCACCGTGCCTGCCACCGCAGGTGGTGTCGTCGCGAAAAGAGCGACGCTAGTCGGTGGGATCAACATGGAGCGAAGAGGCGCGAGCGTTTGGGGCTTACTTGGTGGTCGAGAACACGATCGTATTTCCCGCTGTGCCGATCAGGAATCCAGGGAAAATGACGGGCCAATAGCGGCTCGCGCGGTCACCAAAGATGAGAAGGGTCGTGCCGGCCACCATGAGGGAGAGACCGCCTAGAAGGATGTACTTGTATTCAAACTTTCGTTGAAGTTCGCTTGACAATGCAAAGAAGAGGCTTGCGGACAGTCCTATGCAGATGCTAGAAAAGCATGAATGAACGCTTGTTGCGAGAACGGTAAAAGAAACGAAACGCACAAGTGAACGGCAACGATGATGGCATTCCATGACTGTACTTCCTCCCAATACCACGAAAACAGCAAGTACACAACGCCCCACCACGAGTACGGGAGGAGAGCAAGGAAGATGAGAGACGGGAAGTTCGGATAAGACCATAGGCACGGAGGGCTATAAAAGGACAATTACATATCCTGAAGCAGGAGCGAATGGAGAGTACACACAACGATGCATGATCCTCTGCGGTCCGTGCTTCCCAAACGAAGAACGAACCGAAAAGAACAAGAGACAAGAAAAGTGGGACCAAAACAGTGGCCGATTTCCATCCGTCTGCCGAGCCTGACGTGACTGCAAATACAAGGAGAACTAGTGCAGCTTCGATCCGCGTTTTAGACGAAGCAATAGCCAGACGCTGGCACAACGCTCACCGACGAGTATCGAGCCCCCAAATAAGTCCACTCTTCGAAGCTGTTCCGGCAGGCTATACTCGTTCTGAGGACGATGCGGGTTTGGGATGACTAGAGTACAAGTGATTGCGATGAATAATGCTAAAATGGCTGCAACATAAAAAACCCAGGGCCAAGTTGAGTAGGATATGACCAGAGCACCAATGATGACGCCCAAGACTGGGGGAGATAAGGATAAGGTCAATACAGTAACGGAACGCGTCAAGAAAGACGCACTGTTTCCGAGAGCTCCAGCGCCGGAAAATGCACCGACCGCTTTTGACTGTGCTACCGGGTCGGGAAAGGTGTGGACCAACAGGTGAAGCGACGATGGAATACTCAGGGCAGCACCTGTTTCCACCGAAATGTCAGCAATCTGATGATATTATCTGGCAATACTAACCAATTCCAGACAAGGCACGAAGGAGTAGAATCACAGCCGCATTACGAGCGAAACCGATCCCAAGAGAGAAGAAGCCAATGAGGTACACGCCAGCCAGGAAGACGATCTCTGTGAAACATATCACTGAAGGAACCGAGCCTGCACAGAGAGAATATACTGGGATTATAAATGTCGCTCATCCGACCGCTCTGAACGGAATACGATCAGCTTGTGAACGGATCGAGAACGAAAATACCTCACGTACGACAAGCAGGAGGGCCGCAAAAGAGAGCTGATATGCGCTATTAAGCCATACAGATTGACTGTTGTTCAATCCTGTACTTGTAGCAATCACAGGGACAGCCGAGAATAATGCTGAAATGCTGAAAGTATCTAGAAACGTAGAGAGGGAGAAAAGTATTAGAAGTAATATTTTGCGTGCAGTAGGTAGGCCGGCCAGGGGGTCCTTCGCCAGTTCCGTGTCCATGTCGAGGTCTGGAAAAGAAGATTGAAGCAGCGGGCCGAGCTTTATAAAAAGTCGATGCGCCCGCAGCGATGAACGGACTAGTTCGACGGTCGGTCGTCATACTGCTATCTCGTATACAATCTCCATGGAGGCTTAGTGAAACCCAAAGCGACAATCGGATGACATGAAAGACAGATGGTAATACACTGACGCGATCCGACGTCACGGGATGTTTTCGGATGTGGGAGAGACTGTGAGATGGTAGTAGGAAACATAGCGTGCAAGCATCCATAGCGAAACGTGAAAACTTACACGAATCTCGCCGAGTTTCATTTTCGCACCATTCACTCCTCGGAAGTACTTTTTGGTATCGCTAAGATTCATATTATAGGAAAATTGCCTTGATTGTGATAAGCTTGCAAGTGGAGTGCCAACGCCCACACGTCTACAGCCATCCACGTGCTTCAAACTGAGGCTTCCTGTCCACCGAAAGTCGGGGCCGATCACGCAAGTTTGGTACGCGCTTGGTGGTCACATGGTCAGTAGCGAATCGCATGCCAGTGACGTGGCGCACCACTCACCGATGCTTCTATCTCCTCGCTTCCAGAAGAGCCCGAGGTAGACAACGAGTAGTTGTACGGTTGGTCTATGAACGCACGCACGCAATTTTCCCCACCCTAGTGTTGGGGTGTCAGTACATGCGACTGCTCTCTGTCATAACGAGTGCCGGGTAAGTAGTGGTTCTGGATCTAACCTCAAGTTGGATACAGACTGTTTAGTGACTGGGACGTGGTTGTCTCATCAGTCACGATCACATGTCTGGCCCGAAGTCCTCTCCCGTTCCCCGACCTGATCGTGTCCTCCGTCCATTTTAGCAAAATCTGGTCCAGGCGTCAATCGAACATCGCTCGGCGCATGGCGCATATAGTGCCCCCGTTTGCCAGAACAGTGTTCGTTCTCTTGAACGTCGACAAGCAGAAACAGGTTTCAAGCACAGACGTACGAACAGTAGAGGGCTCGTTCTGTCTGCACCGCTTCCCTGTGTCACCTCTTGAGAGGCTCAAGATGGCTGCATCAACGAACAACTACACAAGAAACATGAGCTATTTCAGCACCGACCTACCCGGCCAGCGCCCTTGCCCATGAAATGAGCGTCGGCTATCGTCGGCTACTGCCACTGACCTTGTTTCTTGTTGACGTTGTGGACTCGTGCCAGTGCTTGTAAAGAAAACGTGGTTCCATGTCAGCTTCGAAACTCCCGAAGTTTCCGGCGTCGCGCGGAGGTGGAATTGGCATGCGTCCGGATCAGAGTGTTGTCTGGCTCGCATGCATTGGCTGTGTTCGGACTGCTTCAGTTGCCAACGTTCGCCATTGAGCAGATGATGATCCGGTAAAACACCGTGAGGAGCAAATTCCCAGTGCGAGTCTGGCTCTGCATTTTGCCTCATGCTTGTGCGAGCGGCGAATAGACTTTATGAATCGTGCGTGGCTCAGGTGAGCAGACGTGGGCATGTGAATCTGAATTTCAGGCAGCGAGGCCCATACTGGCTTCATTGCCGGACATGCTTCTGAGGGCGAGTCAAGGCGAGTACTCTCCGTCCAAGTTCACTGCCACTCTGAAACTCGTTATCAAAAGTGACGCGGGCGTGAGCCTGATTACATAATCAGGTCCTAGCAATCCACCGCATTGACGCAATATCGTCCGTTGGAGCCCCAAGTGGCCGCAAACCTTTGCTGGCGAGCCCAGTCGTTCCTTTCTCTCCCACAACGCTCACAGGTCGAGCATGACTACCCCGTCGAGCCCTGAAGTCCAGGAACACTCGCACGCCTCTCTCTCGGCATCACGGGAGCGCTCTGATAGCGACCCTGACCTTGACCTTCGTCATTCGCAAAGTTTGCCAACGGCGTCCAACTCCGCCAGCGTCAATGTCCCACTCCTTCCAGATGGTCAACCGAAAACTCCGCGATCGCATACCCTCAGCCAGAGTTTCGTCTCCTCCCCACTTAACCCCAATGTATTCGCTGATTCATCTGCGTCTTCTTCACTGTCCGTTGGCTCTCGTGGCCAACTGAGACAAACCATGACCTTTAACCGCATCGCTTCTGAAGAATCCCAAGCGCTGGCTGGCACCTCCCATCGTAATTCCCTTTCCTCGAATCGCGCCTCCATGATCTTATACCGCCTCGCTGGCGAGAACGAACAGCGTTCCCCATCCTCTCCAATCATGAGCAAGAACCGCCAATCTGTCCTCTCCAACTCTGGAGATTCCACGTTTACCGTGTCGTATGACTCCAAATACCCTTCTGGTGTTTATACCCCACAGAAGCTCATTCCCTACCCCTTTGACCCAAATCTTCATGTTGACACTCCCGAAGAGGACGACGCCTTGCATGATCCATCCGATGACACCCCTTTCGTTCCGTCATCTGGATTCCCTGTCCGGGGTTTTGTAAACGTCGGCGTATTGGTTCTCGTCATCCTTGCCTTGTTGTGCCTCTTTATATTTTATCCTGTCTGGCATTATTACATTCAGGACCAAAGCTGACACTAAGTGTCGACTGGTTGATGTTGATTCGTACGTGTCTTGTTCCCTCTCGTTCCTCCGCGTTGATTCTTTTTCCGAGGGCAGTATTCGATACACTATTTGCATGGCCAAGCTTGCAATAACGATATAGATGACTCTATCATTGCACCCCACTAATCATTCCCTACTAACCACTCTTTTGCACTTTGTTCGACACGCACGAGAACTCCTCGTAATCTCCCGACTGCTTAAGCACGTCCTTTGTCTTGTGTTAGTGCTATCGTCTGCTCTTCTGTGTTTTGGACGGTGATTTTTCTCGCCTGGACACCACACGGAGCAATCAGATAAGCATGTAAATAGGACGTTGTGTCGGCTCATCGGATACATTGTATCGGCCGAGTTCCTGTAGTGGCGCATCGATTCACACGCCTCAAGTCGCCTAGTAATTCTCCGGATTGCTCCATTTTGTGTGTCGACCAATGCATCCACAGCGAAACTAACGCAGCTGCCGTGTACCTCATGGTCCACAGACTTCTAATTCATCTCCTTCTTCTTCCACCTCTCCACATCCCAGCCAGTCAACACTTTGACGCCTTTTCTTCCGTTCCATTCTAAATCTTCCCCTCCCCCCCACACACATGGAGTATCTTCAATCCCTCTCTACCCGCCTCTCCAAGGTCATCGCTGTTCGCAAAGTTCCCCCATCTACCGAGATCCGTCCATCAGATTCAAGACAAGGTTTAGACTCGGCTGCAAATTCGGATCGACATACTCCCCTCGGAACGTCTGTGATTGATCACGGGCACAGTGAACCCGCATCCACACGCCGTCGTTTCAGACATTGCCCGGTTCGTTGTTCACGCCCATCCAATTTCAAGTCGGTTCCCACCTCACTGTCTCCCTGTTTCCTTTTTCTCACCCAGCGCAAAAGGGAAAAACGCCCGGTAGGCGCTGGTTGCAGGTGGTCCTCGCGCAAGAACGCCACTCAAATCATGAGCAAGCTCGATAGGCTCGTCCAACTGCACGCTGCGGGGATAGGAGGGCGCACGCTCGGGGCGAGCCCCACAGCAATGCAGGTCCTTCGCTTCGCAACGCTCATCGATGCCACAGGCCGGGAACACCCGATATTAGTGCAGTGCTGTACGTCGTTTGAGGTGAGCGATGCAGGTCTTCTATCACACGAGGGCTTTTGGCTAATCGGTGTTTGGTCTCCGTAGCAACTCCAAGCGATGCTCAAGGTAGTGCTGGGGTGCAAGGCCCGTGATGCGCTCGTTCAGAAGCGGTACCTGGATGCTGAGCTGTACGATTTATCCATCGACAAAGGCGAACAGGTCGTTCAAGTCACCGGCGAGGCCTCCCAGTGGCCTAACATCGATGCGGGAACCAAATTGATCATGCGGGTCATCTTTCAACAGAAGCAGCGTTCGTGCAAACTATATAGATGTCAGGTGTGCGGCTCTTCGAATAGAGTGGATTGTCGCAATCCTTCCAATTGGTCTGGTTGGCTCACTGAGGGATCTATCGACTGGTATGCGTGTCGGTTGTCATCACGTGGCAGAGGTTGATTGTCTGTACAGCCGGGAATGTGGTGGCCGGTTCCAAATCTTGCTGGAAAGGAAGAATGGGAAGAAGTTGACGAACAATACCCCAGAAATCGACGACGATGCTCGGGCATGCATACGCAATTTCCGTGTCGATGCAGTCGTGCGTTCTTCCAAATCTTTTGCCGAGCTGATGCTGACCATTGCCACTGACAGAAAGTACGTGTGTAGTTTTCAGTTTGGACTCTGCTAACACTTTAACCTTGCTGTTTCTTCACAGTCGGTACGTGGTTCGTTTTCGTGCTCACATCCATGTATTGATGTAATCCTCTAAAGAAACATGTTGCCTTTTGTGCCGCCGGTACCGAAGAAGTACATGAAGCCGATGATTGGGATCGCAGTCCCGTGCCTGTAGCGCAGCGATTGACATACGGGTGAACCTCACTACTTGTCTTTCACCCGCCTTGACATCTTAGACGTGGTTGTCAGGGATATGCTCGAACTCAAGGCACTTCAGCGTGACCTATACCTAGCACCGCAGCTTCCAAATGCCTCTTCCATTCTCTTGCCGCGCGTGCCTATACCATTGCTACGCCTTAACCCATGACGCCTCGTTTGTTCTCTGCAAGTGTGGGGCACGGCCACAGCCCTCCCACGAACAAGGGCAGAACAGCAGATTCGGGCGCCATTCTTCTATCCATTATCCAAACACAGTACTATCCTTATTCCCGTGTACTATCCCGCCGACGTTTTCCTTTTCCCCCTCGGGTCCTCGATTGTTTCTCTGGACGACGGCCAGCAATTTCGGCACGCATTGCATTATCTCATTAGGATGACGGTGGATGTGGTGACGGGCGCCAAGTAGAGAAGGGACTGCAGAGTACATATTTATAATCATTGTAGATGATGATCGTATACAGGACAGTGACCACGAGATGTCTATAGCATTATTTTTTATTGGCGCAATTTTCTGGTTGGCTGTGACTAAAAATGCTATATACTTGGCGTCGTAAAGTCTTGCAACGTGTCACAGACTATAAACAAGACGGTGAAATCGGCCCCTGTTTCCATCTTGCTCTCTCGCCCGACATCATAGCCCGACGGTCCACATCCTAGTAGGGATGTCGACGGTTGGGACTATGCCATTCGGCGGGCAGTTCGTCCAAACTCCATTCCTGACTCGGAATATTTCCTGGTGCGCCAGTGATACTGTTACGGCGCTCTCTATCCATTCCTTCCGTGGTGTGGCTGAATCGAGCGGTTTGTTCATGTGCAAGCCGGTTCTTTTTTTCATTGGCAAGGTCGGAGCTGCGTATATGCGTTACCCCACTCTGATCCGCGTTCGTTTTTTTAGCATCCTCGAAACCGGCGCAAGTTTGGCCACGCTCACATCTTCATCCTTGTACGTGACTTGGTTTAGTCTGGGGATACCCTGATTCACGCCGTCTTGGCTTGGATTACGCCACGGGATTTGCCATGCGTTCAATGGATTACGTCGACACCATTCCCAGTAAATGCAACGCGCGTCATAGCGTCATAAATTCAAATTTACTTTGAAGTGACAGACAGCTCCGAGCTCAGATCTGCTTCGGTACTCGATGACCGGTGACCAACGACTCGATCTGTCAATCGAGAATTGCGGGACCGTAGGACAAGTCACAAGTATATAGGTCCCGTGACTGTCATGGGGTGACAAGGTGAGATACCGAACATTGGTTTGGGATGGAAAGCGGTACCACTAGATTCGAGGACTCGCTTTTACAAATCGGTTTACTCACCAGAGTCTCCGATGCACGTTCATTCTGGAGAGACGCAAATGTGGAGTTGTGCTGAGACACATTCCTTGATAGGAGTTGCCGATACTCGCAAGATTCCCGAGTCGGGCCCAGTCACTTCAGAGGACGACGAACTGGTTTCCGTTGCACAGGTCCACAGTAATCATGACTCATTCATCACCTGTGGGGAACAGAACCAACGTCAATACTCTTGAATTTCGTGGTGGAATGGCTGCACTTGTGCGAAAGAGAGCAAAGATGAAGCTAATTACCCTGTAGATCGAGCTCTGATTGGGTTTGCTGCACAGCGTAGCACTCAAAGATAGCGGAAAAATCCATCCGTTGAAGGGAATGCGCCCTGTAAATATATGCAATCTCAGCATAATATCCTAAAAAAATTTCTAAAGGTATCTCCCGCGAGTTCCCGGCGTCGCATCGCCTGTGACGGTTCTCTTCGCAACGCAACATGTGTCGGAAGAGGTCCGGTATGAGCTTAATTTCGGCAGGTTGTTGGAGCCCACAGTCGTGATCCCCGGGTTGTACAACAACTACATGATGGAGGAAAGATGCTGATTGGTGAGGATCAGGAGGACGTCGTCTGTATGGCGCACGAAGAACCCGAATTAGATATGTCTGTGGTGACGAGGACGAGGACGGTGACTTGGTGAGCGCTTTTTGCTCCGTGTACCTTGTATTCCGAGTACGTGGGATAGAGTTGTTGTACGTGGTGGCAACTCGGATCAACTTGGAGGAACAGACTAGGCAGCAAAGAGTCCGGCGCTCCCCTAGCATGTACTGAGTTGGGTACCCGCCTTCTCTGAAAGTTTTCATTAATCGCTTAGGGAATTATGCACGGAGTTTGTACGACAGTGAAACTACCGTGTTACCAACCAGTAATCACTCCAATTGACGACTGTCGTTATGGCATACAGACCCGAGCGGAGCGTTGACCAGGGTTACATGCACAAATGAAGTTGCTCAAGTCCTTACTTAATTATACGCGGCTACCTGCACGAGCATTGCGCCGTATTCCGCCAGAGCAGTCTTCCGTTCAATGGACCTTCGCTATTTCTGGCGGGTGCCAAGATAACAAGTGGCCAAGAATGCGAGAACAGACAATGGGAGGGCGGATTATGGAGCCTTGATAACTAATGCATTGACTTCGGCCTCGAGGAACATGCATCGGTAGCGTTGACGTGAAGCGCACTTTATGGAAAGGATTTTCGGGGAGCGACCACGTTAGCGGTATCAACTCGAACGACCGTTTTGCGTACTTTCTGCCCGGAAACTTTGGGAAAGGAGAATGCCCTGCCGAATCCGCCTTCACCTAGGCCACCGCATCAATTACACCGATCAAGCTGGTGACATCGTCCATCGACCTCGGAGTACACTGGCGATTACATCGCCGAATTCAATGGGGAGGAGATACGGCAGCATACAAATACTCTTTAATCCCATTCATGGGAAGGTCCGATAGGTTTCAACTGTACTTTTGCAGCGTCGAGCTTCCCATCTGCCATTTCAGGAAAGAAACATCCTAAATGCTGGATAGATAGGAGAAGGGTGTCCGAGAGCTGGAAAGATCTGCTGAGCAAGGAGAATGGTGAGACTTGACAGCAAGGAGGAAGGTGTCGGTGGACCGAAAAGGGAGGAACGCAAATAGGCGTCGGAGGGGCATCGGTACAAAGGATCCGGATCGCGCCGAGGTCTGTAAGTGGATCAGACGGAGGGACCCTGAGGTAGAAATCAAGCGGGTAACGGACGCTCTGGAGAGAGCTGCAAGACTAAACAGCGTTGAATAGGAGCAAACAAGGGAGTGCTCGGCCGCTCCTAGCCATGACTGTACACATCCAATGTACTGAATGGGAGTGAATTATTTACCTATATTGAAGTAGATTAGTGAGACTTGAAAGGACAGGATAATGAACATCGGTCCGAATGCGACGAACGTGCTATCAGGGTTGTACCAAAGGGGTACTTGCGCTGAGATAAATGGACGGTATATGGACGACGTCGAGATATCACGCACGGGTAACAGACTTGACCAACCAAAGGTCACGTCGAGAAATCGAGACGGAGACTCACCAGAACATGATTAGTCGCCACCTAAAGTGTTGATAACCGATGTAATGACAAGGGGTTTAGAGTGCAATGATCCAAATGGGGACCTCTCTGAGAAGCCAGCAGCGTCATCTGACCTGCGAATGACTTGGATGAGCTCAGGTGCTACGTGACCCCTCATTCGACGCCCATGGTAAACGGCTTTTCTGACATGGGACGGCGGCGTTCTTGGGGCCCACAGGTTCTGGAGGGTTCAAGAGGACGCGGAATCGGAGGTGCTGCGTGCAAAGAGCGAGGTTTACGTTGTTTGTTTGTCAAGGCGTTGACGTCTTGACAGTACAGTACCCACGTTCGTGAGTTCACGGTCACAGGCGGCGGGTGAATGCGTCCACAGGATCACGTTCGTCCGGTTTTTGATCCATTCGGACAAGCCGCTAACTGGGCAAGTAGGTGCCAAACCACCATAAAAGTAGACTCGGGATGATCAGTCGTTATCTCTAAATCTGGCTAGCCGAAATCGTTTCGCAGGCCAGAAACGTGCCTAACATAATTTTGTCGATATGGCAGCCCGTCGCTGGTTCGTTTGACCCTTAAAAATTGCGAAGTGACTTGCTGACAGCTCATCACCGTCGCTGCCACTTCCCCCCGCGATGGTCATCCTCCCCGACTTGGTGCGAATGGCGACCTCGACGGCCTTCCGCGTTTCGTGCGTTCTCCTGGTCGCGTCCTACTTCCTCCTCGCTGCGCGCTGCACGACAACGAAGCAACGATCATGGGTGCTCACGATTCTCAGCAGCGCCGCCATGTCTCTTTCCAGTCTTCCGTTGGTTGCACAATACGTGGCTGCTGGAGGACAGCTGAAGCATGTCGCCATTCCTCTTGTCGTTACCGATAGCGTTGGCAGGTTTTTCCAGGCCTACCTCATCACGTAGGTTCTATCCATTTTTGTTTCGCTTCAGTGTGTGACCAACCTATCCTAGTGATTTGACGATGGGGATTCTGTTCTATCGCAGCAGGGTCAATGTCCTAACTGGCTGGATACATCATTCGGTCTATATTTTCATCGTCGAGTATGCTATATGCACCCATGCAAGCTTCGTTTTTTGCTTGTGTGCCGTTATGGAAGTGCGTGGCGTGCGCGGCGATTCATGACCGAGTTTCTGACGATTATCCAACCCAGATTCCAACGTTCGTTCTCGCGTTAGGAAGCATCGCGCCGCGTCTCCGTTCCGACCTCGTCTTCGCCGTTTGCTTCCTCGTGACACGCATCCTCTTTCACATCACCCTTAGCGTCACCCTCGTCTTCCAGCGACACGATGTTACCAATGGGTCTCTTGGCCCAGCAATCATCATGGCCTGTATATTTCCCCTCCACGCGTTCTGGTTCGTAGGATGCATCAAGGGCTTCCTCAGGCGAGCGGAATCTGCGAGGAAGCGTGTTCCTGGTACGAAGCTCCACGTCAATACTGCCGTCTTGCCAGGTATGCCGTTTTTACAACCATCTCCCAATAGCGTCGTGATTGTCTTACTTGCAGAACAACCAATTGTTCCGAGTATGTCCGGACCTGTTTCACTGCATACCCCGCGCGCGTCTCTCGCACGGCGTCGTACCGCCCTTCGTGTGGCAGTTAGAGCGCGTTGGGACCAACTGAAGCTCTGGAAGGCCAGTGGTCGGTTGAGTGAGATGCACCGTCGGGTCCGGGCCGTCATTCCAGGTAGGGAGCGTGTATACCAGTACGTTGGCCTGGAGAGCCGTCAATCTAGTGTGTCATCGTTGTCATCAGAGCCAGGTTTGGAGTTCGTCAGGGAGGACGTGTCGTCTCCCATTTCATGACCTTTTCCCATTCTCTCACGATAGTTTTTTTGCTAGTGATACCATTCGTTGACGATATAAAGGTATTTGTATACCTCTTTCACAAATTCTAACGTATTCTCATGGCTACCACACCATGTCTATCTCTATATGCATCTTTTTTTGGTATTAGGTAGTACATGTGCTCGGGATTGTACAGCAGCGGAACGCGCTTGACATAGTCGATGTACGATCAATGCTAGGATATGATACGAATCCAGTCCGCGAGGTGATTTCCTGGAGGTGCCAGTCTGCCGGCCGCAAATAGATTGCCGCTGCGTTGTTGGTTCAACGTATGTGCTCGATCTATATGCACTACTCTGCATCACTGAAAATTCATATCACAGAACTATTTCCAGGCGAGTCAGATGGATCCAAGCCAAAATGAAAGACGAATGAATTACAGTTGATACAATATAGATGACGGAAGGATCGACCCAGGTTCCCCACAAGTCGTGGGACTGCGCACACGGTCTAAGCCATGTTGGCCATGGCGGCAGGGAAACGATGGGATCAAAATGGTTACACAAAACGCGAAGGCTCCTGTTTCACCTGGGAATAAGGCGACGGAACCCAAGCGGCAGCCATACCAAAGCTAGAATCACCCAATGATCGAGTGGGAAAATTGATCTTGGAACGTACGCGAAAAGAGTCTCTTGACCATTCTGCGGGGGAAATCAGATGCAACGGGGTTGGCAGTGATGCCTGCCTTCAAGTCTGAGCACGAAGGATAATGTCATCAGCTTCTCGGATCAAAGTGAAGCAAGCAACTTACTATCAACCTTCTATAGGGCATCTCGGTTCCAAGAGGGGAAGTGATACGAGTCCAGTACTTCATTGACTGCGAGCAGCCTAGGGTCCTCTGCATTTTCACGTCGTGCTTTGTCGTGTGAACGCCTGCATCTGATGATTGTTGCGAGAATGCAAAACCCTCCGGGCAAGTGCCAGTGCTAGTGTTGTTGGCAGAAGGCTGCCATTCTGCCGTAGGCAATTGCCGGCAGTAGCTGAGGGCGCTGGCAGAACAATGGCAAAATTATGCTGACCTATACCCCGAGTGTCACGGACACTCGCCACTATGTCAGGATCCGGATCAATGCCACCAAAAAATAGCCTTGTTGGACACGTTGTATATACATTTTTCACAGTACCACATAGTCATGAGCTCATCTGGTTCCAAAAATTCATCTGGGTGTTGTGAAAAAGGGGTTACATTGACATCACTGGGCATACATCTTTTGTTGTGCAGTGTGTTCCTTTGTTGTCATACTTATTTCTATGGGGCACTTTTCACCATCCCTAGGGATGATTGGAACCCTAGGGTTACCAATAAGGGAATCCCCTATTCATGTTTTTCTGAAATATTGCATGTTCCGTGTACACTACAACTATATACAAGTATATTACTTGAATGGAATAAAACATAGGTGGTGACAATGGTTATGATGTGGGCTTGGTACTGATTACACATGCTTCGGCATGGGCGGCGACGCCGCCCCCCGCGCGAGCAATTTTATGTCTTTTTTTGTAAATAGATTTGGATTAGAGGTGGTTAGACCCTCAAACAGTAGTGTTTGAAAGTGATATATGTGTAAGAACATGTATGGACAGAGGTGTGATTTTCCGCAAATCGACCATGTGGTCGAATTGCGGAAAATGGGGGTAGTGTCCGAAGACTAAATAAGTGTACGGAGAGTAGTGCCATTTTCCGCAAGTTGACCACTTGGTCAATTTGCGGAAAATGAGACTAGTGTCGGAAGGGGTATATGAGACCAAATATGGTAATGAGAGTAATGAATGTCGATCATGATGTCAGAGAACACGTGTTGAGCACGTGGGATAGGTAGCGAATAGGTAAAAGGTAAAATGAAGTGATATATGAAAACACGAGGACTGAGAACGGAGAGCACATTTTTATTCTACACTACGACGACGACGACGACTAGTCCAAGGACGAAAGAAAGATGTCAGGACGAACAGGAACGTTTATGCAATGGCTGCGGGAGATGGAAATGCGGTATGACTTTGGAGTGGGTGAGTGGAATGATTGATGGAATGACTGAATGAGAAAAGGAAGGTAATGGGGGCGTATAGGGTCATCGAGCTCAGAAAGCGAGGGAGAAGAAGTGGGGATGGATGTGGACGTGGAGATGAATGTGAGGGTGGACGTCGAAGGAGGAGGTGAAGTGGAGGAGAGGGAATGTTTGGAGAAGGAAGTACAGACGACGATGGAGGGGACGTTCGGTGAGTGATGATTAATATATTTGAAGACGATACTATACAAAGAGCTACTACAGATACAGAAGAGTCGGAGAGATGTGAGGAAGGACGGAGGGAGGAGAGGGAGTTGGATGAGGAGAAGGAGAGAAGGATTGGGATGTTGGAAAACGAGGTAGGATGGCTGAATGCTCGGATCCGGGAGTTGGAGGGGATGCAGATTCGACGAGATCAGGAGGTAGGAGATGTGAGGGAGCTGATTGTGTTGACGAAGATGCTAGGGAATGAGCTAGCATGTGGAATGTGAGTGTGAAGGATAAGTTGAGGATGGAGAAGATGACTGACGAGGAGTGCGTGACTGGACAGATGCCAGGACGCACCGTAAGTGACGAGGGAAGTGTTGTAAAGGAAAAGGAAAAGCTGACTGGATGACAGGGTACATACGGTGACGATGAAGTGCAAGGAGCGGCACCGATTCTGTGGGGGGTGCATGGTGCAGTCGTGGGCAGCATACCACAAGGACGCAGGGCATTCGCTAGCGGAGGGACCGCTGTATCCGTGTCCTATCTGTCGAGGAGGGGACCCAGCGACGATATTTGTTAGGATGCGGACGATGGCGACGATGCCATTTGAGGAGGACCCGATGCATGATCGATTTGTGGAGGAAATAGTTGAACGGGTGAAGAGGGGAGCGGACGAGATGGGGGATGTAGTGAGTGAGTATGTTGGAGAGGAAGGGGAGAAGATACGAACGTGGAGAGAAGGGGGGGACAGTCGGAAGCAGCGGGAGCTGATGAAGAGGTGAGTGAAAAGTGTAAGAAAGTGAGCAAGGAGACGACTGACTGGACATACCTGGTATGGTGTTTTTTTCCAGGTTGCACGGGAGGCTTCTTGAACGGTTCCGACGGTGCTGGAACGGGATGGGGGCGATTGAGGTGCGAGAGCGACTTGACTCGCTGATACTGAAGAGCGAGGGACCCGAATTCGTACCGAGTCTTGCTGATTCGCCGCGGCGAGCTGGAAGTGGAAGAAGACGACGTCAACGGAGGAACCGGTCGCGTCGGGAGGCATCGAGGCGGAGGAACGTGAACGAGGAGAGCGAGGGGAGTGTGGAGTTTGTACCCGACGAAGGAGAAGGGAGCGGGAGCGGAGGGTCTATGGGGGGAGGGAGGCGGATAGTTCTGCGAGGTGGGGGGACGAGGCTTGAGGAGGTTGAGATGATCGATCTGACGTGAACGATTAGATAGAACGTAGTGAATAAAATGGAGGAGAAGGATTGGGGATGGAAATGAGAAGT
>JBBPTZ010000350.1:0-25189 GCA_038094315.1 Phylloporus cf. tubipes | reverse complement strand
TGGAAAGCCCTTGATTAGGGCTATCTAATGATACCTTGGTTTATGACCATAGCTTTAATAGTTCTCTAGATATTTGTTCATCAATCAAAATGATGCAAACATTGCATCGGTTTTGTTGCTTAGTGTAGCTTGTTGTTACAGGTGCATGTGACCAGTATTTAAGTGGAGAGGAAATGTGCACAGACCAAGGATAATAAAAGAAAACTATCATTGAGATAGGAAAGGAACAACATGGAATGTTGTCAAAGAAACATGATTAAGAGTGAGGAAGAAATGCTACTGGGTGGAGGGAAACGATGACAACTAAGTGATGAGTCAAACAGCTGATGGGTGGAAGATGAGTCATTGTAGGAAAAAGGAAACGGTGTCCATGAGAAAAGGAAGAGAAGGGGACAAATCATAACAATTTCCTTTGCCCTGACTCTATGTGTTATGAGCATATATACTGTACATATTAACATTCTATGTTTAAGAATGTACTGAATCAACTGGGACTGCCAAAGTGACCATAGGGACAAGAGCTGCCACATCAACAAGTCAGGTTTAGTCAATTCCTAACATATGTAATCATATGGTAATGCTAACACATAAATCCTACTCACTCCAAACCTACTGGTAGACTTTTATCTTTCCTGCTCCACCACGCATAGCAGTCTTCCCCTTCCCCCTTAGCCCCTTCCACTCCCTGCATGCATTCTTCCAACGTGCTTCATTGATTCGGTAACATGCCGGCAACCACTCGTCTACGGTCTGTCCCATTCCGTAGCGGCCCTCGACGTCCACACCTCTGGTATTGTCTATTCCCAGCACCATCAACGCGAGTGCCCGCGCGCATAGCCATGCGTGAACCATCCCCTCCCCAGAGTACCCCGCTGCAATCCACTCGCCGGATTTGACTGCCCTGTCACCCTTCCCCGTCACTTGTGTAGGCGACCTCCTGCCTGATATAGCGCTTGGGATTCGACCCACCCAGGGGTGCTCGTCGACGGAGACACTCAGGACGCCACTCCAGATCGCTTTCACTCTTCCAGCGGCCCACGGACTTTGAACCTGCTTGAAAACGTCCACATTGACATTACCCTTCAGCGGAGATTCAACGGAGACTCCTTCGGCTCCCCAATTAGCAGCCCCAAAATAGATTGGAAGTGCCCCCGACACATGCGCCGCGCTGTGCACATCATACATACCTCTCGCCGCCTGTCTCCAAATCTGGTTATCCTTCCAGTTCGCATCAGGCTCGGGCAGCGCCTCGCAACCTCCACCAAACATGAGTTCATGCTCTCCGTTCGGGAGTTGCGTAAGGTAGTCAAAGCCCTTCTGTTCTGGGCTATCGAAAAAGATGTAGGCTCGTTGCTCCTGGTTCTCCTTCCGTGCGCTATCGTTCCCGATATCTTCAAACCGAAGAGCCCTTCCTGGTCGCTGCGCGCTCATCGTCTCTCGAACCCTGTAGACGACATCTGCAAGGCCGGGGACCAGCCCTCCGACATATGCATTTGTAAGATGGACGACGTGAGATGCAGTCAATTTCCCACGAGGCGTGGTCACCGAATAGAACGGGTTTGTCAACGTGGGTTCGGAGATGGACATGCATGGTGTCTGGGTAAAAAGTTGGAAACTGAGGGCGGTTAGTGAAATAAGTGGCGGTGAGCAAGACAACCAAAGGTAGTCGCAACAATAACTCACTGTTTGGGATATTCTTCCAGGAGCCGAGCAAGAATATTTGTGACGAAACGATATGGATGTACCGCGCCCGCACGCGTTGTGATGCATCCAACGGCCAGCGCCGACAGATTGTATCTCTAGCAACAACACAGCTTAGAGCCAATATGCGCGAGAACAATCCACGACGTACCTTTCGAGCACCTTCTCCTTCCCAAACGCGAAACGAGCTGGCTTCCTCAGACATATCTATTCTGAATATTTCCAGTTTTCGCTTTGCCTCCGTGAAAACTGCCTCGTCAAAGAAAACGTCCACGGATTGCACTTCTCTGCAGTCGGCGTGATTTGCTTCCGCCCCCGCGACCTCTGACAGCACCTCCAAATGTGCAAGGCGGAAGCACATAATCTGCTGTGCCGCAGCTTTACCGTGGGCCTGCTTCAGGTCCTCATAATCATGGTAAAGGGGTGGGTTGATGTGCCCTCCATTCCTGTGTTACGTGTCCTTTCATTCAGTGTGGTTGTACGATTGGTAGTCAATCCCTAACCCACCTGCCCGTCGCCCCAGAACATGTCTCCTGCGCTTCCAACATGACGACGCTCAAAGGATCACTACCATCATTTCGTTCCTGGTCAATGTCGAGCAACGTCCTGGAAAACGATGCCCCAGATATTCCAGATCCGATGATGACTATGAGATCGTCTATTGAGCATGGATACAGTCATAAACGTTTTGTAGATGGGCGCTCACCGATGTCTGTGTGAGTAGGGAAGGTATCATCGGAGACATGTGTAGCAATGGAAGACGGCGGGAACGTCCAGAATGACTGCGTTGGCTCTCGGATAGGGAACACAGGATATCGATGCGGCTTCGAAGCGACATTAGGCCTCTCGAGATCGCCTTCATTGGTGATCTCAACGAGTTCCAAACGCGAAACGCAGCTTCCCATTGTCTAATCGCCTGAGTCGCCGAAAGAAGGTAATAAAACAAGGAGCTAGAGGAGAAGCTTCAGCGAGAGTGCACGTCACAGGTCTATCGACCGAGTGGCCCATTCCACGGCAGTAAATATGGGTTCAGGTTACCCGATCAGGACGCGTTCGTGGTTGTGAGCCAAGTAGGGAGCCCCGGTCTATAAAGCAGGCCGACAGAGCTCTGCAAATAAGTACAAGACCCCCTTAGAATCCGTAGGATATGATGCAAGGTTGCCGTAACCTTTATCGTCGGCGTGTGATAACGATTCCGTCCGCTTGGACCGGGCAGTAAAAAAATACATAAATGCAAATAGACATAGACAAGTGTCAGACAAACACGGGGAACTTTGATTTTTCAGAAAGACGTGTCATGGAAAACCTGAATAAGGTCCCTTTGAAAGCGAGCGAGATACGCCACTAGTTCCTCGTCCGGGAGGGTGGCGTGGTCCAATGCTTGCGTAAGTTGCGACCGGAGCTTGTGTACGCCGCAATCGGTTTAGAACGTGGATTGTGGGAGCCAGACGTACCTTCACGACAGCGCGACGGCGCGTCGCCATGATGGTCGTTTGGCTTTCCTCTTCCCTTCGGGCATGTAGGTCTGCCAGTGCGTTTGCCACTCTCCTAGCCTCTTCTATAACATCATAGGGTAGATCAGCAAGTCGAGCGAGTTCGAGGCCTGTTGGGTTATTCATTGCAGTTGCAAATCATCTGTGATGAACGAGAACCAACCATAGTGATCCAGGTCTTCTGGAGCACCATCCATTATTCTACATCGATTTAGACCCTATACGTTTAGAAACCCTGCGCAGTGGTCACCTACTTGTACTTGAATACCATACCCAGACTAGATGCCGATTTCCGCGTACGCTGACAGAAGGTTCCTCTTGTAAAGACTGCTTAGTAAAAAAGAGTTACGGACCTGAACGGAAAGATGCAGACTGGAAAAGAACTCAGGTAGTGATGCAAAATGAGGCTGTATCTGAAATCAATCCTTACTTCACTACCGCGGGCTGCCGGGAGAGCGTTGTCGACAGCTCGTGGAAGTGGCTAAAGGAAGGTGTAAAACGACATCGGCTTTTCCATCTCGAAGGGAGAAGCGTACGTTGCAAACAATACGAAGCACTAAACGCAAGGCGTGAGTAGAGTCGAAGATCAACTCAACGCCCACCTTGATCTTAATAAGTTCCTCTGCAATGGCGTGTGCAATCCCAACACCCTCGCAGGGAGATGTTCCACGACCCAACTCGTCTACTAGAACAAGCGTTTTAGGTGTTGAAAGACCTATGCCCAGGGTAAGTCCAAAACGCAATGCAGGCTACGGTACTTCCCTAAAATCATTGCCGAGGAAGTCATCTCATTTGCAAACGTGCTAAGGTTCTTCTCCATGTCATCGTCATTAGACAATCGAGACAAAAGAGCATCATGGATACTGAATATGTGGGTCATCTTTTCGAAGCCACGGATGACTGCAAACCGGATAACCAACCGAAAACTTGCATACTCGACAGGAACGAAGCAGCCGCACATCGCCATAATGGTCAGAAGACCGGTCTGACGAAGATACGTACTCTTCCCTAATTACGTGTAAGGAAGGTATTGGAGTGCTTTCGTTTGCCGAGCTCATACCAGACATACTAGCGATAAAACATGAAGTTACCTCTCACACAGAGCAATATACTCACTTCGGGCCTTGAATGATCTGGAAGTGAGATGCGTCGCAACAGTAGATGTCGTTTGCAACCAAGGTCCCAGAAGCATGTACGGTTTCAAGAATTGGATGCCGGCCTGATTTAATCGCAAGAGTACCCGTGAATTCTGGGCGAACTGCGCAACCTTATTAGACCATCCAAGTGCAACAGTGGTAGGAGATTACCATAGTTTCTCACTGTGACCAGGATCCGCGTTAGCTCGTGCATTATCATCGCGGACCGATGTGCTCACTTATAGAAGCGTGTGCAAACGACCAAAGGAGGTCAACCAAGGCGACCTGTATGAACGATGAATTATCGACGAAATGATGAAGAAGGTATCTACCGCTTCAGATGCAGTGTACAGAGCGCCAGAGTACGACAATATTTCAGCAACCAATTCTTGGATGATCCTAGTGGCGTCACTCGATACATCTACCCATGAGCAAACAAAGACCGACTTATTGCTGAGAATCAAAGTCTCATCTAGCGCGTCCTTCATCCGTGCATTCATCTTCTTCTAAGAAATACTAGTGTATTAGTCACTCAGAGAAAAGCAGCTTGCACACCAATTCCATGCTTGAGAATACCCATCTCCCTTTTTGTGCCGAGACGTTCAAGAAACCTTTGGGGAGCTCTCCTTCCAAATCGTCCTTCTTTAATGCAAAGGTGAAACCACTTTCTTGGAAGACCAATGTTATCGGCAACCCGTGCTTTTCGGACAACGTGGTGTTGAGCTGGTATATATCGCCAACGTTTTCCTTGAATGTTTCTCGTGCAACATCGAGGAGACGATTACGGTTGGCCTGAAATAAGATGGTGGGAATTCGTCGATCCTAACAGCTGAGTATCTCACTTTCACTGCATATACTCTAGCATTGACAGCTGCGAGGCTACCCTTGATGGGATGGCAGAGTTAGCAGTGGAGCAACGCCGCATGTAGCCAGAACCTTGTTAGCACCCATTCCTTCATTCAAATTATCCATAATGAGGTCTGCGATGAGTGCAAGACGGTTGTCCGAGATCATCTGAGAAACGCACGGGGTGAAAATCGTGTTGTTGGTTTCGGCTGCTTACACACACCTCGTATATGATTCGTAAGAGCTGGGAATCGCTATTTGCCAATGCTTTCTGGAGGAAAGGAAGGCTCCGAATGACGCTCTGAAGAGAAAGCATCTGAGAAACGCGAGCAGAAGCGGTCTTGGCAGAATTCGATGGGCGAATTTCGAGCGTTGCCAGCTAAAAAAGAAAATGGGGATCAGAGCCACTGTTAGAGGCGCGGATTGGGCCCTGCTGACAGACGATATCAACTTGTCAAAGTCCAGCTTGTTTAGATACTTGAGTGCATCCCGTATCTCAGAGAACCGATCTTCATTATGAACTAGTTCTGTATGACGAATAAGAACGAAAACGCAGATCAACAAAACGCTCAAGTGCCTGCTACAACGTCAAGACGGGCGTTGATGGCTTCCAGACCTGAAAAGTTAAAAGTTCCATCTTCAAGGACAGATCAAGTTACAAGTCGGGTACCTGTCAATGGAGCCAAGATATTCGTACGCAACAAGCGAGAAGCCATCGCGGTATATGTGTGATTGAGAACTCTGCCGTCGTAAGTTTAACCACCACAGTACCAGACAATCCGTCGTACCCAAAGAGCGTGTGTGCAGATTTCTTGCGCAGAACGTTCTTGACGAGCTCGAGATTTTTTGCTGTCTCGGGATCAATCAGCATCGTGCCTTCGACGGATGTATAGTGTATGCGAAGCGACCCAGCTGAAAATCGAGTATTCAAGCGATTTTCAGCGTACTTGAACAGCGCACACGCAGCCGAAAGCGTGTAGTATCTACCGCACGTCATTATTAGCATAGGGTACAGACTAAAGAGACGCATATATGCTTCACTTGTCTGACACCGAAACGATCGTGGCCGCTCGTTCGTCATTATCAACGCATAATTGCGTGATAAAGTCCATCCCTGCCACGCGTTACGAGCAGACAGTTGTTCGGGCGTGATGTACACACCCGCCCCGTCGTTCCAATACCTCCTAGCTACCGGCTCGACAGGTATGCTGGGAAATTCCTCCTTGATAAACTGAACCAATAAAGACGTGGTGGGCGGCTTCTTTCCCCCAGATGCCAGCGTCGCGTCCGTAGCGGCGATAAATGTGTCAGGGACCAGCACGAGCGAGGGATAATGAACGTGCATCTGATGCAGCGTCTTGACATACGTCGGGCAATCCGCGAGCTTCAGAATTAAACATACAAAACCCAGTAAATGACCCAGGTCAGACAACCAAGGCACGAGAGGTCTGACTTTACCTGGATGAGCGTGACGCGCCCCGTGTCTTTATCCATTGCAGCGAAGCCGATTTCGTGCGCGACGCCACGACTTTCGAGGAGAGCGATTACATAGCTACCTTCGTGTCTCGTTGATGCGGCGGTCTGTGGGCGGGCAGTTCCTGGGCGAGTCGTCCCAGGGCGTGACTGCGCGGTCCACGGACGCGTCGTATTTGTAGTAGTTCGACGCGACTGGCCTGAGCCGGAGGGACGAGATGGTGTGGAAGACGTGTCCATGACTCTGGATGGTGGAGAGGGGCTGTCAAGCACGTGTACTGTACTTTGAAACTTTTTCCTTGAAAAAATCCACTACGCCACAAATCAATATGCAAGCCGAAACTACGTGCTTATTCTACATGGAATTGCTGGACAATGAATTAAGGAACAAAAACATAAAGACGACAAATGACAGAGGCAAGACTAGGTGCTAGATAGCATAACATTCCGGCAGCCCAAACATTGATTGCCTCATCTCAGCAACATGACGACAGTCACATGGCACAAGAACACGACGGGACAATGAGCCAGCACCCAACAACAATTCAAACAAGAAGTGAATGCGGGAAACTTACTCCCAGGAAGGCGATGTGCTGTAAGAATGAGAACGCGCAGTAGATCCATTTTGAGCGGGGCTCGAAGGCGACCATTGTGGTGACGTCGGGCTGTATGCTGGAGATGCCGGAGCTGGGAAAGGTGGCCGTCAGTGAGCCAAACACACAAATAACAAATACTCACAATACGCCGGAGCTAACAAGCCAGTTGACTTAGTAAAAGGGGAGGACAGATCACGAGAAACAACTCACAAGCCGGGGAATATGTAGGGGAGGTAGGAGCTAACAAAGTGTGGGTAGATAAAACTCAAAAGGAACGAATACCTACAATATTTGGGAGATGAAGGTGATGTCGGGGAAGTGGGAGAGTACTTTGGTGAGGAGGGTGATATATGAGCCGGGGCTGTCAACCACATCAGTACTGAAATCCAAGCGAGTGAAAACGGAACATACAAGCTACAGAAATAGCAGAAAGGACGGGGAAAAAGAGTCAGCGGAATGTGATTAACAAGACAGCAAATATGCATACTCGGGGAATCTGCAAACGCGTCAGAAACTTCAACTGTGATAGACAGAACAAGGATACTTACATCTCGGGGATGCAGGACTGAATGACGGACTGGTGGGCGAGTACCGCGGCGATGTAGGACTAAATGACGGAGATTGGGGGCTGTATCTAGGCGACGTAGGTGAGAAGGATGGTGAAGTGGGCGAATATCTCGGGCTCGTGGGAGAGTATCCTGGCGATGTCAGGTTTAACGCGGGAGACGTGGGTGAGTAGGTCGGCGACGTAGGCGCCCTGCCTCGGTCATAGAATGGCGACGTTGCGTACGGTGATGTTCCGAAAGGTGATGTGGCACCGCCAAACGGTGATTGAGGAACGTATGGTGACGTGGGGGAATACGCGTTGGGAGAGCTTGGACTGTAACCAGGTCCAGCAGGCGACATGCCACCCGCGCCGAGTGGGCTTTGTCCGTACCCAAGGAACGAGAAGCTTGCGGCATCTTCGCCACCTTGGACAGCAAGCGGTGAGAACGCAGCAGACTCGCCTTTGAACCCAGCCTCGGACCATGCAGGAGAGTTGGTGTCATATGGAGTCATTGCCACTTGTCCTGGTGTAATACCACCATCGGCGTGGGCTGCAAGCATATTCTGGACTGGGAGGCGATGATCAACGATGGCGTCCTTGAGCATGTCAATGTCCAACGCCACGTCGAAAGCGCCAGTTCCCATCGGTGCCAACTGTCCGAACATCACGTTCTCCGCAATGCCGTGACAGTCATCCTTCTCTCCAACTGCCGCAGCTTCCATCAGAATTTCCACCGTCTCCTCGAACGAACATCGCATAAGAGCACCCGTGTCAGCACGGTTAATACCGTGCCGAGTGATGGCCATCAGCGTTCCGCCGTGCGTCATGAGGTCGCAAAGTAAGGCGAGATGCCTGTAATTGACGTACGAACCATCGAATTCGATGACACCACGCAATTCCCTCATGATAGCTGCACGCGCAGCCTCAATCCCCAGCACGTTGAAGACCTCGACGCAGCTGTTCGAATACGTCCGCGTAAAGTCGACGCCATCGACGCACATAACCGTCTTGAGATTGACGCCATCCGTCTCCAACATCCACTCCTTTGTCATCTTGATGGCCCCTTCTTCATTATGGAACACCTTGTCGTGCTCTTGCAAGAAAACGCGGCGGATACCTTGTACTCCACGAAGATTGACGGAGTTGAGCATTGTGTTCTCCAGCTGGCGAAGGAATATATCTTCCTCGACAGAGCCCATTCCGTCCTCGTCCTTGTCTGCCCCCCCAAGAACACGACAGCGGATAACGAGCTTCTCGGAGTTATCTTCACTCCAAATGACGAACAAATCCGTCTTGAAGCTCTCCGCTATCCGACCGGCGACGTACGCCATCGTCAACTTTCTGTCAATCATCCGTGCGCGGTCGAGTACTAAGCGAAGAAGCCATGGGGATTGCAGATGGAGCTTGGATTCGATCTCTTCGTCCGGAATCGCGAAGAACGACTCCACGAATACGGAGTCCTCCTCAATGATGGTCGAAGTGGGATCAGGGTCGTACCAGATTTCGACGGCGGCGGTGACGGTTCGGAGTGATGTATACGCCAACTCCTGCTCCACATTCTTCGCCAACGTACTACTCTCTGCAAGCTCCGGTGCCAGGTAGACTGAGAGGGACGGAGTCTTGATATTTGTAGCGACATTGATAATTTCCTTGAGACGTGGTACACCGAGCGTCACGTTCTTACTGGAAACACCTGCATAGTGGAAAGTATTCAGGGTCATCTGAGTGGCTGGTTCACCGATTGACTGCGCAGCGAGCGTGCCACACATCTCGCCAGGGTTCACGAGCGACTGGTTGAACTTGGTTTCAATTTCACCCAGCACCCACTCGAACGCTTCCCGATTCAGATGGTACTGCTCCAGTACGCGCCGCGCCGCGAGCGTCGCACGTACATGCATGCGGAATGTAAGCGAAGAATTGACTTGCACTTCTCTGCTCATCAGATCGTCCCCAGAGACAGTAACGAGTCGTTCCGTCAGTTGGTGTACTGCGTCGACGATGTAGGAAGGTTCGAGGTCACTAGGTTTCCGCCGATCAATGTGGAAGATTTGCGTGGCATTCTGAATGATGCGCTGAAGATTGACGGGGAGGTAATGCGGAGTGAGGCCATCCGCGCGGGGGAAAATGAATGTTCGCAAGACGCGGCGATCTTCAACGAGCCGCCCGTATTCTTCGTCCAGTTTGGCTTGCAACTCCAACGAACTGTCGTCAATGCCGATCTGCAAAACGCCTGGCAAGAATCCGCCTTCCTTGTCTGTCACGTCCACCCGATAGTTATGCTCGAACTCCCTGTCCGACATCCCGAATGTGTCAATCTTTTGCCGCTCGATAAATGCCCCGTCCATCCCATCTTCGCCATATATGAATTGAATGAGATCGCCGAGGGAATTCCGCACGGTGCCGTCATAGCAAACCATGACGTCCTCCAGCGCCTTGACGAGACGTCGTTGGATGTAGCCGGTCTCCGCAGTTTTGACGGCAGTGTCGATCAAACCCTCGCGGCCAGCCATGGCGTGGAAGAAGAACTCTTGAGGCGTTAATCCTCTCAAATACGAGTTCTCCACAAATCCTCTTGCTTCGGGACTGAAGTCATCCTTCGTGAAGTGCGGTAGAGTCCGATGACGGAATCCGAACGGTATCCGGCGACCTTCTACACTTTGCTGCCCTACACAAACCGACATCTGAGAGATATTGATGTACGAGCCCTTTGAACCGGCGGTGACCATCTGCTTGACGTTGTTGTCTTCCTTGAGATTCTTTTGAGCGTATTGACCGGAGTCGTCGCGTGCGCGGTTCAACTCGCGCTCGACCTTGCTCTCGAAAGACTCTCGAATGGTCATCCCCGGCATGGGCTTTAGCCGGTCGCCGTAAGCCTCTTCGATGATCTCCGCGACCTGTTGCTTCTTCTCCCCGATACGTTGGGTGATGAAACTCATGACTTTGGGTCCAGCAATCGTGTCACCGATCCCGATACTGAAACCGTTGTGGAACAGCCAAAAGTTGACGACCATTTGAATCCCCGTGAATACCGAACGCGTAGCCTCTGGACCCTTCTCACGGAAGACGACATGAATCAAGCCACCCTGCGTCGCGCCGACGGTCTTTTTGTCGACGATCCCGAACAGGATTTCCCCGTTGTCGATCATCATCCCATCGTCAAAGACAGGATTCGACGACTTTGGGTCAGGTGCTCGATGGATGTTGATACCCCGGGGAATCACCATACTCAGAATTTGCTTCCCCGTCCAGAGGGGTTTTGGCTTGATGATCGCAGGAGTCGGGACATTGCCATCCCAATCAGGAACCCAGAGAAGGATATTTTGGACCTGATTCCAGTCCAAAAACGAGTCCCTCAGAGTGAACTTGCGAATACCGCACAGCGTGTCTTGTACGATACCCATAACGGGTTTGTTCGCTTGCGGGGATATAATCTACGGATCCTTCGTATCATGCCTTAGTGAATGCGAGAGCAGATGGCTAACCTGTCGCGGGACCCATGCAACCTGGCTCAACTCAGCACGGGTTTCCTCAGACTGGGGAATGCTGGAGCACCCGCTATGTCAAGCGAACACTTCAATGACGGTGAAGGACCTACTGCATATTCATTTCGTCACCATCAAAGTCGGCATTGTAAGGCGGGGTAACGGATAAATTTAGACGGAATGCTGCGAATCACATTGTCAGCAAGACCACCTCCTAACCAATGGGAACCAGGGCGTACTAGAATACGGCATAAGCTTCACCCGATGGCTCATCATACTCATCTTATGCAAACTGGGTTGTCGATTGAAAAGAACGAAGCTAGCAGAAAATCACCAGTAAGCCCATGACACCGATCTCAAACTAGGACAACTTACTCTCCATCTTTGAGATGTCTCTCGACGACCCAACCATACTGAAGAAAAGCGTCCGCATGCTTGTTGTATCGCAAGTCTATCCGTTCGCCCGTATCCCGAACAACGTATCGCGCACCAGGATATGTCGAAGGACCGTTCCGTACTAGTTCTTGCAGGTAGGCGATGTTGTACGGCGTCACTAGATCCCAAAAATGTCAACTCATTTCTAGGTTATTGCCGAACCAGCACCACATACCTCGTTCGGGATACGTCAAATTCATGGCGATGCTCCTTGGAACGCCAACTTCGTCCAACTCCAAATTTGGATCGCCAGTGATGACAGTTCGTGCGGAAAAGTCCACGCGCTTTCCCATCAAGTTACCACGAAGACGGCCCTCCTTTCCTTTTAGACGCGCACGAATAGCTTTCACCGGACGGCCGCTCTTTTGCAACGCTTGTGGGATTCCGGCGATATCGTTATCCATATACGTCGCAACA
Source organism: Phylloporus cf. tubipes (assembly GCA_038094315.1). NCBI lineage: Eukaryota > Fungi > Basidiomycota > Agaricomycetes > Boletales > Boletaceae > Phylloporus > Phylloporus cf. tubipes. The sequence goes on along the minus strand of JBBPTZ010000350.1, from coordinate 13,063 downwards.
TGAAACTTCGCCAAGTCAGCAACAGGCGAACGACCATCGATTATTATACCCACCTGCAGCAGCTGTTCGAACTCCGTAATAACGTGCGCAGGAGCGCCCTCCTGTTCGCAACGCCGGACATTTGCAGACGCTTTGATGATATCTCCGAGCTTATAGGTAAGATCATCTTCACTCCTCATTGCACCCCCATCCACTGCTATGCTCGGGCGAACAGGTGGTGGCGGCACGGGCATCACAGTCAAGATCATCCACTCAGGACGTGCGTATTCGTCTGAAAGCCCGATCAAGTGCAAGTCGGAGTCGGACATCTTTTTGAACGTTGTGTACACTTCGGAAGGCGTGAACAACCTTTTGTCCGGTTGCATTGACTTGACATCCTATATGCGCAGGAGGTGAAACGCTCAAGTCAAGAAGGTAAGTTCTCGGTGTCAATACGAACCTCGTCTTCGTCCTTGGGTCGCTTATACTGGACAAACAGTTTGAGACCCTCCTTTCGAATGAGGGGCTGAATGTGACCGCAACCACCATGCCCTTTCTTGGGCTCCTCGGCATCCCCATCGGCGCCTTCTTCTTTGGGTTCATCAGTCTCGCAAACCATTTTCGTCTTGCAGTGAGACCAAACAACGGCCATCCGTGCTTTCGGATCGCGGACATGCCGTATTTTGTCGGCAAAATTGAGGTCGGACTGATAAACGCACATCATATTTGGAGAATCATCGAAACGAAAGAGCAAGGAAGCGTGGACAAAAAACGTCAGTGATCATGCTGAGAAGAGAGGTGCGACGTGCGCAAAAAGGCCACTACTACAACAAAATAGCGTCACAAGGAGGCAATGCACAGATATGCAGCATCTTCCACCTGCGTGACAGGTAAGAAAACGGCATGGGAGTCGGGACCAGCAGTGTGCCGTCAGCACACCGATAGTGGTCACCGCTCTATTTTCGCACTCCTCGTTCAGCGCCCCATTTCACCGCGCACCTCGTGTCCAACCAAGACTGGGCGCTTGCAATGGCTGACGCGGCGATCAAGCGACCGAAAACGCGCGCTAGCCACGCCACAGCAGGCCAAACGTCTCGATAGTTCGAGAGACTACCGTGGTGCGGGTTTGGGGTTCTCCAGTGGATTATGGAGAGAGCCCCCAGAAAATTGGGAGGTGGGGTGCGAAACGAGTAGAGTTAGACGCGACTCACGATATCGGCCTTTAGTTTCCCACAGTTTACACATATACACTCGAGAATCTTTTTCACTTTGACAATAAAACCTTTGTGGAATGTGAAGGTCGACCAATCGAGTATGAAGAAAGGGAAAAAACGAACCAGGGTGGAAGACTGGCCTGGCCAACTCTATATGACCAAAGTGACCAGGACACTCGGACATACCCTCACCGCAGGTCTGGCATTTGAAGTTTCTGTCAATGGTACCCATGCGAGGATCCATCAAGCCACCAAGTTTTGGTTTATGGGTCGCTTCATCCATGACCTCTGGATGCTCGATCTTGGCCACAGAATAGGCTTTCTGTGAGATAATAGGACGATTAACAATGCACGAGAGACAATGAAACTGGGTCGCACGATTTCCTCTGGGGAAAGGATACCAAACTGGACTTCCTTGACTTTGCGGATAGGAGCTGCCGAGAACGCAAACTGGTGACCGAGCATGGCTGGAGATAAACGAATGCAGAGAGTGCGAATTAAGAGCGGGAAAAGACGTGAATGGACGCGAAATGAGGGTCGTAAGTGACTTTTCGAGGTAGAACGTTGAGGAAGAGCGACTTTTTGGGCCTTGATGCAGGGTGGTAAAGGCGAAGAAAAGACGCAGAAATCCCCGAAAAAAGGGGGGGCCGAAACGGATTGCGCAGTGATCGACTCCGGGGGTCGAAAATACGGCTTTGAGGGGTCGAATGCGTGCACGACGAGGAGCGCTGTAGACCCGGAGTCGAGCGACGGTGGTCGTTTGGGAACAACCTGTAAATGAGTCGCACGTTCCAACTCCGCCAGAATTGAATGCGTGCCGGATCCGAGACACCACTGCCGTGTTCTGTCGGAGCTTGAATTTCGGAGGTGTGTGGACTGCGGCTGTGCGGCGAAGGCATCATCGACGAGCCACGCAGGATGACATCGCTGACCAGCTGGCTCTGGGGAACGTCGCAGATCAACGACGCCATCGGTGAGTGCCGCCCGCGATGCCGGTAATGCCGACGCTGACCGGCAACAGACAAGGCGACGTCGGAGCTCATTCCGGCGGGCTCAGAAGACGTTGCGCTCAACCTCGAAATATGCGACCAGATCCGCTCCAAGTCGGCGCCCGCAAAGGACGCGATGCGCGCACTCAAGCGCCGACTAAATCACAAGAATCCCAACGTGCAGATTCTCGCCCTCGCCGTAAGTCCGCCCCGCCCCCGCCGCCGACGCGCGTCCCTCACCCGCTCCGCAGCTCACAGACGTCTGCGTCAAGAACGGCGGCGACCACTTTCTCACAGAAATTGCCTCCAGAGAGTTCGTCGACAACCTCGTCTCCATCCTCAGGATCCCCGCATTGAACCACGCCGTTAAGTTGGACATCCTCAAGAACATCCAGAACTGGGCTCTCGCTTTCGAGGGAAAACCATCTTTGAGCTACGTCGGTCTGATCTACAAGACGCTCAAGAACGAAGGTAGAGTGGGCCGCTCTCTGCCATACGTGATTACTTAACGCACCCAGGATTCGAGTTTCCACCCAAGGATCTCGCCCTCGCCAACTCGGCCATGGTGGACACCTCTACTGCCCCAGAATGGATCGATTCCGACGTCTGTCTTCGCTGTCGAACTCCCTTTACCTTTACAAACCGCAAACACCACTGCCGCAACTGCGGTCAAGTTTTTGACCACCAGTGTTCCTCCAAGACCATTCCTCTTCCCCATTTTGGTATCACTCAGTCAGTCAGAGTGTGCGATAGCTGCCACGCAAAGCTTTTGCGCAAGAATGAGCGAATGTGCGTGCATTATGTCCCTTTTTTCTCGCGCCTCACACATTGCCTTTGTAGTGACAAAGTTCATCGACATTCCGCGAGCATGTACAGCGGCCGAAACAATAATGCTCGCGACCTTTTTGATGCCGAACTTCAACGGGCGATCCAACTCTCCCTTCAAGAGGTCGGCGCGTCTTCTGCATCCACTAAACGTCCTGGCTATGTTCCGTACCAGCCGCAGCCTTATTCCCAGCCCTCCGAACCACCCTTTGCCGACCGTACGAGCTACCCCGATAGTGACATACAACGGTCGGCGCCACCCGCACCCGCAATCGCTGATGACGAGGAAGACCCTGACCTCAGAGCCGCGATCGAAGCAAGTTTGAGAGAGGTAAACATGCCCAAACCAAGTGCGCCGTCGGGAACTATATCCGCCGAAGACATAGGCCACCCTTCGTCCTACCCACCGACTATCACCCCAACCCCATCCGTGCCTAAGATTCCCAGCTATGATCTCGAACCTCTCGAATCGGACGCGATCCTCACGTTCAGCCAGACCATCGAACAGGTACAATCTCAAGGTGGAAAAGACATGTCACGGTATCCCGCCGTCAGCGAACTGTTTGACAAGGCGAACGGGCTGAGGCCCAAGCTCACGATGAGCCTAGACGACACAGGGAGAAAAGAGCGTGAGTGTTCATTCCGTTCCTCGTGTCTAATCCCTAAATTTTCTTTCGTGGCTTTCCTAAAATACAGAACTCTTGTCCGAGATGCACGAGAAGCTGTCGCAGGCGGTCAAACTCTATGACAAGTTACTCACAGACCAAATCTCCCATCCCGCTTGGCGTCGTACGTCTTCAGAACAAGGCCGCGCATCGACGCTTCCTGCCGGACCAGCGCGCCTCCCAAATGGGCACGCTCAGCCTCAGGGATATGATCAATTTACGCCTCAGCCCGCTGGATATCCGCCCCGAGCGGATTCTGCTCCGACCCAGGCCCCGCAATCGCCCACTGTGCAGTCTTCCCTGCAACCATCATATGCATCGCATCTGTTGTCAAACACGTCGGGGCCCTCATACACGCGCCCTTCGTATTCCTACAATCCTACGGGTGAGCATGAGCAGCACCGACAGGTGACGTCACCTCCTATCCCAGCTGTGTCTTCTCCACTGGCGCCGCTGCAGCCCCTCCTCTCCGGCGTACAGCCGACGCAGGGCTATCACCCCGTCTCTATCCTACAAGCCGTTCCCCCAACCCCCCTCGGGAATGGCTTGGGTGGGGTAGACACTCAAGGACAAGGATTCGAGACGAATAATGCGCTCCCTCGCCATGGATCCCACCCGCAACCCATTACACAACTCGTTCCACCCGCATCAGCCCCTGCCCTCCCTTCACCTGCCTTACCCGTCAGCACGTTCTCAGGCAGAAGCAGCATTGCGCGCTCGCACACCATCTCGTCTCGCCCCACCGTCGCCTCGCCTCCCTCACCTGCACAGTTACATCCATCACTCGCGCGCTCGACGTCGGTTTCGTATGCTCCACCTGCTCGACCCCAGGCGTTTTCTCCCGCGCGGCCCGTGCACGCTGTCCACCAGCCCTCGCACCCGCCGCCTCCCCATCCCCAGCCTCAGTTCCATCCATCCCTACCCGCCTTTCCCACCGCGCCATCGAGCACACCTCAAGCGTTTGACCTGTACGCGCCGAGCGCACCGTCTGCGCCCCCGCAGGAGCGGAGGGAGGAGATGTTGATCGATCTCTAGTACACAGTAGTACCTAATGTCGAATTCGCTGCCCTTTTCTTTTTGGTCTGCTATATCTTCAACTACCGAGTGCTGATGAAGTGCCCGACGAGACGTTTGAGAGTTCGAACGAACGACAATCACACTGACCATGTTTCCAGGCCAAGAACTAAAAATCCAACAAGGGATGTGTATATCAACATCTTCAAGATTTACAAGGAATAAAACACCATGACTGGATCACGCCAATAGCCCCGTGTCGGCAGTCTCAGCACACAAATTCACGCTGCCTCGGGTCTCTGCTTTCTCGACTTCTCCCCCGATGGTGATTTGGCTCTATTCTCAGCTTTCAACCTTGTAATTTGATGGTCGATCGTCCATCCCTCGACTTGGCACGACTCCTTCAATAATGACACGGCCAAGGTTTTTCTTACGTCTTGGAATTTCTTTTCCAGGACCTTGGCATGATTTTGTGCGAGTCGACAGAGTATCGTCGCATAGTGCCAAGCTCCGATTAGCGTAGAGATGTCCAACCTTTCCACTAACCGCTCGAACAGGTAGACGAACTACCAAGTGGACGAATCAATACATCCCATTGGCCACGAACGAGCTAGTACCACCCACATTATCGTCCCGAACGACGGCAGCCGGAATGACCACGATAGGTCCGTCAGTCTGCACGCCATACACGGGGATCTTTGTGATTCCGACAGCTTGAAGGAACTTGGTAGATGCAGTGAGATACATTCTAAGCTGATTTGTTCCCTTCATAGTGTTTTCCGATGCCTTTTTATACTCGACCGCCAGAATAGGCAGCTCAAGGTACGTTGCGTCTCCAAGTCGGAGCTGCTCTGTCTTGGAAGCCAATTCATCCACAGGTTCCGATAGGCTTGTTTTTTCTTCACCGAAAGACTGCATTGCAGAAGGCACGGAGGACGATGGAATAGTATAATGGCTTCCATTGACCCCGGGTTCAGCAACAGAATGTCAGGACTCTAGAATCCGTGGCACTGACTCAGCTCGGGTGCGTGTCAGAGATCAACTCCGAACCACAACTCCCCGGTCCAGCCTGCTCGCTACAAGCACAGGAGTCTCAGACCACTCTGGAGCAGCCCTCTGCCCCAAACTTGCAAGCAAATGGACAGAGTAGCCATAACAGGTCAAATGATGCCCCATCCACCCCTTGTCAGGTTTGGTACGCCACTATCCTTTTCTTTCTTGTACCATTTGCCACACATTGTACCATTCTCTTTTTCTTTCTTTTTCTACAGTATTTGCTACTCCACTCACCTCCGTCTGCTTCACTTCGCCTTGCCTTGGACCAGAGTTTCCAGAGTTAAGCACAACCCTTACCTTCACCACATTTAAGCCTTGGACTCACTCCATCTCACCTCAGTTGTGTTTCCTGCCTAGCAGCACACTGAGTTGGCCTTGCTGCCATTTACTTAGTCCGACAGTGCATTGGAGGCTAGAAGAGAGGTGAGATTGCCTGGTCATACAAATGGAGACGGACAGTGCTACCTAGAAGAGAGGAGCTTGATGTTAGGGAAGGAAAGAGAAATCAGATTGAGAGCCAATAGTATGCTATGATTACCAAGCAGGAATTCTGTCATGCACAGGCCTGCTCCTATCAAGCTCATGACATTACCCCCTCATCTAAGGATTGCGTCTCATGATCCTCTGGTTGCCACTCCAGAGCATCAAACTATTGCTCCTGCTCTTGTGTGTAATGCTTGTTTTGTTTGAAAGTCCTGGATTCCCAGTTGTAAAGTCAGTGAGGAACATGTACAGGGCAAGTAAAATTCTTGATAGTGTTATGAACAATAGGACAATGGTCCTTGACCCTTGACCCTTGACGAGACAGGCTTTAGCCCCTAAATGAACCTAAATGGACCTTACGAACCTTATGCTATATTTTTCACTTTTCTCACTCTTTTCTTACTTCATAGACATGTGATGCTTCATGTTCACCCTTGTCATGGTCAACCCCAATGGACTATCTCTTATCTTCTACCCTGTGCCCAGTGCAGCCCCTATCTTTTATCCATGACATGAGGCTGCACCTTATCCCTTATGTGTTCACAACTTCCATGCCTCATGCCTTCACAATCATACATGCATTGAATGCATGTTATGCTTCTTTTTTATTTTATGACATATCATGACTCATGATCCATGCCTTAGATGCATGTAATGTCTTCCATTTGATGCATGCACACACTGCATGTCATCAATTATGCTTCTCATGTTTCAGGTCCATGCACAGGATGCATGGCTATGCTTCTCCTGACTCATAATGACTCATGATACATGTGTTGACCACATGTTCCACACTTCTAACATGCACAGGCAGCATGTTCATGCTTCCATATCCCTTGATCCATGCTTGAGGTGCATGTCAAGGCTATGCCTTCCATTCCACACAGCCCCATGACTGTTCTTCTCATGGTGATATACATGGACACCACATGTTATGACCATAGATAGACTTTATATCTTAGATCCAGTATAAACATGTACATACAGTAGAGATAGTATATAAAGGCCCAAGAGCTGGCCAGAGGACCTCAGTTTGTTCTCTTGGTTTTCCCCCTCCAACCTTGGTAACTGGAGAGCCTTGGTGTATTCTCATCCATTCATGTTCTGTTTGAGCAGCCTGTAGCACTGATGTTTTTAGTGTCAACACCTTTATTGGTTGTTGGGTTGTTTCAGATAGGTCAAAAATGAAGATGCATGGTAGGTGTAGGACGCGGCTTCATTGGGTGGGCATGGTGGAAGTCAGTAATGACATCCTGTGCATGAATAAGTTCAGACATTTTCTTCCATTTGTGTTCCTCACAGGGGAAACCTTTCCAGTGAATCAAGTACTTCAAGGAGCTTCGCTGTAACTGGGAGTCAAGTATCTCTTTAATCTCCTGCTCCCCAGTGTTGTCTACCAAATCTGGAGGTGGAGGTGGGGGCCATTTTTGAGAGGGGAAGTGTTATGATTCCTTTTTTTCCTTTATGCTTGTTTTTCCTATACTACTTAACCCATTCCAGTGATACATTGGATGCTCATTTTCCCTTCAGCTGGTTACTATGATACCTATTTTCCTTGTTGCTCAATAACCACTTGCCTGGTAACTGGCTTCTTCCTATTCACTCTTGCTTATTGTTCATCACAGATGTTACGCTTGACCTGGAGGAGTGCAAATGTAATCTCATGAGACCTGAAGGCAAGGGACAGAGAGCGAGAGGTCCTAGGGATTTCCTAGCGACAGATGTCTGTTGCGATATGCAGGGAGACAAGAGGGACCTTGGAGCTACCAAGGGTTTGGAGGACAAAGGGGTGTTGCACAACAATGACGGTCGAAGCAACACAAAGGCCACTCAAAAGTAAGCCTAAGACTTGGAGGAGACAAGGCCTAAGCACGGCTTAGGAGCAGGATAGTGAAATGACTAGCCCCTAAGGACTGATCACTTACCAGAGCAAGTTGGTAGCCTTAGACTATAGATCGGAATCGTGCTAGCAATGGCTAGGAAACTCCAAGAGAACAAGACTGGGGAAAATCCCTAGTGCTCGCCCTTGGTCTTTATATACTATTCTAATATTTACATTCGTGTATGCTACATCTTTGATATCCTGTGTCGATGAACATGAGGAGTACGCATGCATCTAATAGAACTACTAGAACTAGGGTGCGCACTGGTGTCTGTTGTGTAGCCCCAGTATTTCTGAGTCATGTTGACTGGTTTCGACTTGTGCTTTGTACTCGCCTTCCATATCAGGAAAGATGAGTCAGCCATGAGGATTACCATGAGGCGCTTATCTGTGGCATGCAGCATCCTTGAGGTTGGTAGGGTTTGCACAGCCATGCACTGCTCGGGTACAGCCGGACACTGCCATAGGGGTTGGCTGAGCACTGCCTTCGCACAGGTATCTGCACGGCCTTGCACTGCTGTGCATTGCCTCGATGACTCGTTCTGACTTTGGTTAGCTAAGTCCGAATTAGAGTTTAGACGTCAGGATAAGTGTAGATATTGCATAGTTAATACAATATGGTGTGTTAAAGGCCAGGAAAATTGGTAAAAAATAGAGGTAAAATAGGGCGATCGTAACAGATAGAGGTGCGCTTGGATTCAGGTGGTAGTATGAGAAAGACAAGCATGAGAAATAAATGTACATGAAGGGTGGGTTTAAATATGAAAGGAAATGAAGGTTTACATAAGCAGGAATAGAACGTCATGGAATGTTGTGGAACATTCATGACAAGGCGTCAGTGATAAGAGATAAGTAGAAGCAAATAGAAGGAGGCTGGTTACCAGGCAAATGACTATTGGATAATAGGGAGTACGGGTAAGGTAGTAACTGGCTGAAAGAAATGAGTGTCCAATGTGTTGCTGGAATGGGCTAAGTAATACATGGAAGACAAATGTATCAAGAAAAGAAAGAGTCGTAACAACTGTTTGATCTCATTCAGCTTTGTTTCAATCCACATCATTTGCATTTCATCTTCAAACATGACAAAAAACTGAACTGCCAGTTCATTATCTTTATTGGACATGAAATCTGCCAACAGCATCTTGTTGGCATTGCTGATGGACAGTCTGCTAACAATTTTGGCGGCTTGCTTGAATAACGGCAGCATGGATGCAACTCCTGGTTGCACCACTGATGCTTGTAAAGCTGGCAATGCAGTGCTTGGCTGCTGAAACAATGACAACATGTTTTGCAACATGGTAGCTACCCTTTTGATAGTGGCACCACCTTGTAGCTGTGCTTGCACAGCTGGCATTACACCTCAGATGTGCTTAGATGATGTTTCTGATGGTGTGGATGGTAAAGCATTTGCTGGTTGCTTGTGCTTGCCCTGGCTGACACTGGTCATGCCAGAGTTTGATGAAGAGATTGAGATGGATAATCCAGTGGTCAGTATTGAGCTCAGAAGTGAGGAAGGAATGGTATTTGGATTGTGATCTGATGTGGGGATGGAGACAGACGGCCTTGTGAACGATGGAGCAAATATATTAGTGGTGGCATCTGCATCAAACGGTGGCACTGATAGCTGATGTGGAACAAAAGATGGTGGAGCTGGATTAAAAGATAATGATGGCAGCAAGAATCTGACTGGGTCAAAAGAGGAAGATGGTGGCAAAAATTCAGAGACTGTACCAAGTAAGGAAGATAGTGGAAATCCAGGAACCAGATCAAGGGAGGAGAGTGATGATGAGAATCCAGGATGTGAGTTGAGAGATGATGGCAGTGAGGGTTCATGTAAATTGACGATAGATGATGATGGCCAGATAAGTGGCAAAATGGAATGATTGGCAGGTACTGTGGGATCTGATGGTGAGGTGATGGATGGTGAATAGTCAGAGGCAGTCATAGATTTGTGCTTGCATCATGTAGAAGGAAAAAATGCCCCCTTGTTTTTTGGTATCAACAACAGCAAAGACTGCATTTGACTGAAATATGGGAACCCTTGACCCACAAAATTGAGTGCAGTTGGGTTTTTCTATAGCTATATGCTTGTATTGTATATCGGATATCAATGGTGATGAAGGCTCACCACTACATAGTCCTCCCACATACCTTCCATTCCCTGGGTGACAATCACACCATTTGTATCACTGAAATGAGTGCTGGAGAGGCCTTTCAGAGCTAAGACGGCATAATACTCTGCTTTGAACTTTGTACATATTGTCAGAATGTCAATACAGATGCGGATATAGATACACACCTTAGTCCACTTCACTTTGCATGTTTTATTTGTCTTCTTAGCTCCCTTCATCTGGGGGAATGTAACATTGAGGTGTGCTGTGACCTGTGTGTATGCACTGGGCTTGAAACCCTTGTCCCCCAACGAAATCTCCTTTGAGGACAGAAACTGAAGGAGCTCCATTGTTTCTTCAGCTGGCCAAGAAACATGGGAGGATCTTGTTTCTTCCATTCGGAAGAGAATCTTGGGGTATGGGTGGGATTGTAGGGATTGTAGGCTCAGAGATGAATTACTAGAGGAAGCGTGCAGGTGGTCATGAGGCATGGGATTAGTGTGTGTGAACAAGCACTTTGAAGAACCCATGGCTTAGCTGGATGGTCACATGAGCAAGTTGGTTCATTGCACATGACCATTGGGTCAGCTGACCACTGCCAAGAAGAGCAGTAGCTGAGTGAAAAGTGGGTAGCCAAGTGAGTGAAATGCAGAAAAAATGGAACCTTATCTTTCCCACACTGCAGACCTCTGTTGCCATGACTCCCACTTTGTTCTGCCTGTAGCACCTCCATAACATGTCAATGTCACTACTACTGCCAATGCCTGGCTCTTTGAATACCTGGATTACAAAACCCAAGATCACTACTGTGCCAAAACCAACAATGCATGAATTATGAATCAGATCATCTGTGGGGACTTTTGATACATCCCTAACACCACCATAGCCTGTCTCACTACCACTATGGAACTTGCTATAGCTGCCAAAAAGGCAAAGCCCAAAGCTACACTACCCCCTGAATACATCCAGTTTGCAGATGTATTTACCAAAGAGACCACTGACCACCTCTCTCCATCCTGTCCCTATGACCACACCATAAACCTTGACAAAACTTTTGTCCCAAAGATTGGGAAACTCTACCCCTTGACCCCCAATGAACACACAGCTACAGAGGAATTTCTCTAGGAAAACTTGGACGTTGGCAAGATTAGCCCATCCAACTCACCCCAAGCCTCACCATTCTTCTTCATCAGGAAAAAGAATGGAAAACTCTGCCTATGTCAAGACTACCACTATGTTAATCAACACACTATCTGTGACACCTACCCCCTACCTTTAATCTCTGACCTCATGGACAAGCTCAAGGATGCCAAGGTATTCACCAAGTTTGACGTTCACTGGGGCTATAACAATGTCCACATCAAAGACAGCAACCAGTGGAAGACCACCTTTATCACCCACAAAGGCCTCTTTGAATCCAATGTTATGTTCTTCAGCCTCACCAACTCCCCATCTATGTTCCAATGCTTTATGAACAACTCCTTTCATAATGTGATTGCCAAAGGCTGGCTCATCATTTATATGGATGACCTTCTTATCTTCTCTCCTGATGCCAAGACCCATGAGGAATACACTAAGCATGTCCTCCAATACATGCAAGAACTTGATTTGCACCTTAAACTTGAAAAATGCCAGTTTACTGTTGAGGAAGTCGAATACCTTGGCATGATTGTCAAGCCCAGTCTCATCACTATGGACCTTGTTAAACTTGATGGCATTACCTCATGGCCCACCTCATTGATGGTCAAGGAAACCTGTTCTTTCCTTGGCTTTCCTAACTTCTACCACTGATTCATCCCTGATTACTCCACCATTGCCTGCTCTCTTATTGACCTAACCAAAAAGAACACTCCTTGGAAATGGTCCTCTGCTTGTGAGGTGTTCTTTGATACCCTCAAACACCTCTTCCTCTCCTAATCTATCCTCTACCTACCTGACATTACCCGTCCCTTTGCTATCGCCACTGATGCCTCCAAGTTTGCCTTCAGAGCCATTCTCCTTCAAACTGATGCCAATGGTGATTGGCATCCCTGTTCCTATCTCTCTCAGTCATTCGCTCAGGCTGAATGAAACTACAATATTTATGACCGCAAACTCCTCGTGGTCATCTGCATCCTTAAGTCCTGGTGACACTACCTTTATGGTTCCCCATTCCCTATGCAGGTTTTCACAAACCACAAGAACTTGACCTATTTCCATAAACCCCAGGAACTCAACCAACACCAGGCACATTGGCTCTTAGACCTCACCAACTTTGATCTTAAAATAATCCATGTTCCCAGCAAACTCCTCAGTGCACTGGATGCACTCTCCCATCGACCAGACCTCCTACCCCCAGACAATGACAACTCCAGTATCACCCTTCTTCCCCTATCACTCTTTGTTAATCTCATCAACACCACTATGGCACACCATATCCAGTCTGTCGGACTAAGTAAATGGCAGCAAGGCCAACTCAGTGTGCAGCTAGGTGTTACGATAGACCCGGATAGAGGCTAGTGTAGTCTTGAGGGACCTGAGGAACCAAGCAGAGGCGAGGGACGAGGGGCGAAGTGTCCTAGGAATTTCCTAGCGACAGACAACTGTTGCGATACACAGGGAGTCGGAGAACCTCAAGGGTGTTGAGGTGACAAAGGGGCAAAGGGGGTGTTGCGCAACAACGACGGTCAAAGCAACACAGAGACCAATCAAGAGATGGTCTAAGACTCAGTGAAGGCAAGACCTTAGCACGGCTAAGGGACAGGACAAAGGAGCGCTTGGATTCAGGTGGAAGTACGAGAAAGACAAGCATGAGAAATAAAAGTATGGGAATGGTGGGTTTATATACGAAGAGGAAAGGTGATTA
>JBBPTZ010000349.1:0-25191 GCA_038094315.1 Phylloporus cf. tubipes | reverse complement strand
CTGTAAGTAGCATCAAAAGCAAGCGGTTGTAACAAATTGTTTCGCACGTGCCACTTGCCTTGGGTATTCAGAATGTACAGTAAACAGACACGAAGTAAACACTACGTCGCGAATATCATAACTCATTCGAATCGCTGTCAAAATCACACCAGAATCCGCTGTGCCTACCTTCACTCAGGCGCTAGATCCATCCCACGATAGAACCTTGTCCTCCAACTTATGACCAGATTTACCAGTGGAGCAGCCAGTCATGGAGAGCCGACCTCGGAGGACACCACGCGTAGCGAGCGCGTCGAAGAGACGTCGGAAAGTGATGGAAAGACCACGCAAATCAGTAGTACCGTCGGGCGAAAACGTGATCCCTTCTAGCTCCAATTCCTCCAGCCTCGGCGCAACCATCTCATCTTGGCCTGAGATATGCAAACCCTCGTCCTCCACACCCGCCTGGGGAAGATACGTGAGTGAGAGCACGCTAGCGAGATCCGCCATGCCACCATGGCTCAGCTTGATATGTCGTACCCCATCGAGGTGACCCAAGATCTTCTTCCAACACACCGGCGAGAGCATGTGTCCGATCGCATGCATGCTCTCCACGCCCGGCAACGGCGCGGAACAGCATACATCGCTGATTAGTTTATTCCTATCTCTCGTTTTCAGCGAATGACGCAGGTTGACACAGATCTCGAGGGGCATGTTGGAATCCTGTGAGGTGTCGCCCAACTTAGGATCGCATTCCGATGAACTGAATTGGATGATGAGTGGCTTTCCGGGCCACTTGCTCAGGTCGACGACCACAGAACGAATTGTTGGGGTGGATGATAGCGTCTGAAACTCGGACATGCCGAGCCTTCGTTCAGGAATTGCACGGAGCATCGCGTAGTCATCAGAGGAGAATCCTCTCTTGAAATTGAATTCCACCCTGACTTCTGCTGTCGGTGGCATGTCTAAGTAATGCAACAACGCGGCGGCCGTTGGGGGTGGCTCGACGATCGAAAGGCGAGAGAGATGGGGTAAAGAAACCTTGTTGGAGGCAGCATATGGCATAGTGGAGGGAGATTCAGTAGGGGCAGCCAGAGATTTGCTGATGTCTAGATGCACGAGGTCCGACATGTGTCCAAGTGTGGCTAGAAACTTTTCTATAGTTTGTTCAGAATGATAAAAATCGCGTAGACTGAGAGTCGTGACCCGACTCAGCTTGAGCGAATACCACGGAATATGGAATTGGGAAAGATGGAGGGTACGGAGGGCTGGAGTATCTCCATTGAAGGGCACCTGTGATGGGTCCATGCATCGGCCATCCAGTCTGAGGCTCTGAAGACTGGGAACGGGGAAAGAAAGCCAGAAAGAGATTGACATTTCGCACTCGCCCAGCTCGAGCTCTTGAATACGTTCTGCATGCTCAAATAACACCTTCACAAACCCTGCATTGAATCGCCGTTCATAGTTTATGGGGTTGAAGCTTATTTTCAACGGCATCTGTTTCGATCTAGACAAGAAAGCTTCCGCCCAACGAAACGAGGTCACGTAGAGGTACGTCCAAACGGTCGAACACCCTAGAGACACATTGCGCCAATAGCGGCAAACATATGAAACATTGACCCAACTCGGTGGGGGATGTAATTGTTTCCAATATTCGTTCCCGCGGTAATGGCTGGCGTAGAAATAGTTTTTGGCGGAATTGATAAATATTTCTTCAAGTACTTCTGGTGGGAGACGATCAACAGGACGCAAGGCCCTTTGAAGCAGAGTGTGTTCATCATTCTGATCGGTAGCGGTCGCATCGTCGCGTGTTGAAATGACGGACGACGCCAATCCGGGGGCATTCAGGCCGCTAGACAGATCCATTGCGCCTGAGGGTTGAACGTTGAGCATTATGCAGCCACCGCCGACGATAATACTAGACGACTGCTTACTGCGTTCAGACGTACATTCTGAATGCACACAAGGTATTTCGTTAGTTGATGGCTAACTACAATGATACTCGATCACTTACTGGGTAGTACTGAGATAGCACTGTATTTCAAGAGTCGATGGGTGTTGTTCGTGGCGATTACCTAAGCTACGAACGTGATCTTGTGCGCTCACCAAATTTTCCAAGTTCCATCCTCGTACCACTTTTGAATTGCCTCCTACGAACAACAGCGGTCTATTGAAGGCGCCTGGTTCCCGGCATAGAGAACGAACATTTCCACCCCTGATTTTGAAAAATCCTCCAAAACACAAGGCAGCGCGTGGGTTGCCTACTACGGCTACCGTTGATCCGACTTGCAACAGTTAAGCTGTGCGACTGCGACCTCTCTGGTGCTTTGCCGTCACCATGACCTCTGGTACATACATGCTATCTCGTGTACTTGTCCCCAAGGTTCGGTCCCCACAATATTATTTTTCCCAAGTCGTGTCCTCATTCGTTCCTCGCAACAATTAATTACGCCACTCCTCCCATTGTTCACAAGCTAATTGTTACAAGCCTGCTCATCGATTACTTACCGAGTGAGCCTCACCAGTTGATTTACGTCGCCCCCTTCGATCCAAGTTAAATTCGCGTCGCAAAAAAGAACCCATTCAACGCCAGCTGTTCGATCTTCATCAGCTACTCACCCTCAGCACCATCCGCTTCAAGTCCATTCCATGACAGAACTTCGTCCTCCAAGCGCTCCGATTTTCCGATGGAGCAGCCAGTCATGGTGAGCCGTCCTCGGGAGACACCGTGGGTACAGAGCGCATCCAAGAGACGCCGGCGAGAAATACTGTCAGGATCGTGCAGACCGACAGCGCCATCGGACGAAAATACGATCTCCTCGAGTTCCAATTCCCTCAGCTTCAGTGCTAATAGGTGATCTTGGTCCTCCCGATCACTTGGGGCATGCCGAGCAGTGGGATCCACAGCCGAGAGCACAGAAGCGAGGTCTGGCATGTTTCTGTGGCTCGGCTTGATATGTTCTACACCATCGAGATGTATCAAGATCGTCCCCCAAAACTCTTGGAACAACAAACTTCACTTATAAATTGATCTGTGCTGCTGGATGGGGACTATGGGCTTGGAAGAATTCTGAGCTTGAGAGGCACGTTGAAACACCACTCATCGTCGGTATGGGAAGAATCGCGTTCCGATGCGCTGAAGTGAATACTCGCCGGCTTGCTTGGCCATATGTTGAAATCAACGACTAGCGAACGAATGGTCGGGGCGGATGACACCGCCTCCCACACCTTAGTATCGTTGGAGAGTAGTTCGTTGAGATGTTCCGTAGGGTCCTGGAGCCGCAAGACGAGAAGCACGAATACCACCGCAGTCGTGCGTGTCAACGTATACTTGGTCAACGCCGGGTTCTCGAGTACCCTCTCAAACAAGATCTTCCAACGAGGAAGACCAAGCGTTGTACAGCACACAGACACCGAGCGGGACGAGGAACATGGTTTGGCCAAACAGCGACGCTTGCGGGATGAGAAGGAGCACCACCGGATGAGTTCGTACTGAGAAATAAAGGGAAAACTTTCCGTACGCGATGGAGTTGACCGCACCTTCTGATCCTCGCAGCAACACGATGTCCTTGTCCGAACTGAGGATACCGTCACCAGGCGGCGACTCCTTGGCGGAGTTGGGGGTGTGTGAGTATGAGATATGCAGGCAGGCCTAAGTACAAGGCGAGATATACTGCTCGCGACGATTCCGACGAGGATCAACGACGATGCATACCGGTCCCCGGAAACAGCAGAGCACACACGCGCCAACGTGGTGGTGGCAAAGAAGAGTGTAGAGGCGCTGCTGCTTGCGGGGTGCATCTCGAGAGCAGAGGCATTACCGAGATCAGCGATCGTAATCCCAATGGGCTGCGTCTTTCTTCCCGGGACGACTTGATTCCCAAGCAGCACATTCTTGCATGAAGAGTTGGGCCAACGTACCCGAGTGAGCAGCACGGAACTTGGACGCGACGGAAAACATTTCGCAGCACCTTTTTTCCCAGAACTCCACATCCTCTCAGTCAGCAATGAAGTCTGAGTCCGAGACTCCGCAAACGCCTACCCCAGCGCCGACGCAGCCCACGCAGTATACGCAGTGGGGTTCAGGACGTACGCCACCGTTCCTTCTCTCTTTACTTGGTTGTAAGCCTGGTTGACCAGACATTCCAATCGACCCCGCACTTCAACACCCTCACTATCAATACTCGCAACATTACCCCCAAGCGGCATACGCACACTACCAGTATGCCCCCGCGATAGGCACAGCGCAAACCCAGCAGCGACAAGCTGGTACAAGCACGACGGCAGCGAGTACGACGGCAACTGCTTCCGCTGGCGTGGACACCGCCGACGTGGCCACACTCAACGACGCGCTCGGTAGCGCCGGTGTGGACCTGAGGGTACGATCTCCATCTATTCTATCCGACCTGTCCCACGTCGCCCGTATTTAGGCCGAAGAAGAGAGTTTGCAGCGGTCATACGACTCACACCAGTCATACCGCCCTTTCGAAGATCGCGCAAAGAAGCAGCCCGCCACGCCGTCTTTCGACACTCGCTTCATTGGCCCAACGATGCGCGGCATTGGAACACAACACATGATCACCAATGTTTCAGACGATTCTACCAATTATCTCGCCCTTGCACTCCGCGCTCGACTACAGGACCTCATCGTATCGATGATCGCAGCCGCTCGTCATCGCACCGACGCCCAATACGACAAACCGCCTTCCATGTATGAGGACGGTACTCCGATGTGGAGCGTTGTCATACGGAATGATCTGGGAAAACATCTCGCTGCTCTGGAAAAGACCGAAAGGGAAGAAGAAATGAAAGTTCGAAGGGAACGCAAGGAACGGGCCGATCTCGCGGCTGCACACGCAGCGAATTTGGCCGCACAGGCTTCTGGAGGCACAGGCGTCATGGCAGTAGATGAGGAAGAGGGTGCGCCGAAGAAGAAGAAGAAAAAGGAGGGACCCGGAGTTACGGCGAGAAATTTATCAGAAGACGTGCGCAAGAAGATGTCGAATGCGGTTGCCAGTCAAGCTGCTGGGCTAGGCGGGAAATATGCGTGGATGACTGCGGCCAACACGCCTTCAACGGCTCCGAAACCAAAGCCGGTTGCTGCCACCCCCGCCCCTGTGGTCACGGCACCGGCCGTAACTTCGACACCAGCCACGACGACCGCACCTGCGGCATCTACCACCGCTGGGACGTCGTGGGCTCGTCCGTACGTCTCTTCGAAAAAGGCTGCTGCAACGTCCAGTCAAACTACTGAAGAGGACGATAGGATGGTAGTGACAATGCGTGACGCAATGTTCGTGGTGGAGAGAGAAAGGGGGCACGGTGGTGGACGTGGTTCTGCTCGAGGCTGGGTCTGACTGACTCTGACATACCGTCGGTATCACAAGTATCTTTCTCGAGTAACTTTCAGATTGCATATCGCTTATAGTAATCAGGTGTTGTTTGGCAAAGGCCTTGGGAATAAACATTGATAAACAACGCCTTGTGCTCGAACACGGTGTTGAACACTTTCGGCGCGTCATCATGTCCGTGGGACCTTCCCAACGCTCGTCGCTGATTGACATGCAAGTTCATGTTTCCTCACTTTCGTTTCATTTCTCACCGTACGCCGCCATAGTACATACCAACAGCTACACTCAAGTCTTACTGGTCGACGCGACGGAGGGTCAGTAGAACAGATATCTCAAAAACTAACGCCCCGAATCTCGCAAATTCGAGATGTTTTGAAGCCTTACGGAAGCCCAACACCAGCGTCGCGAAAGGCGGTCGAGAGTGGCACGGTCACGCTGTCAGACGGATGCGCCTTGGAAGTAGACGATGTCTCAAAGGAGTTCGCCATTGCGCTCAGTTCGCATTTCAATATCGATGAGATTCAGGGGTTTGTTCTACTACGGTCGTTTCTGTATAACGAGGGGCTCTCAATAAGCTCAGGGTCGAGTTCGGACAAGAGTCTTGTCGAGGAGCTCACTGCCGCCATCACCCCGTTCTACTACTCCGAGCGTCTCTTCATTCTCCGCGTCCTGATCCCACTCTTTCGTGCTCAGGAAAACTCTGCTGACCCGATACACGTCGTTGCCACCAAGGTCCTCCCAAGTATTCTCCCGGACGGTCGTGTATTCGCCAACTTGCTTGTCGCCGAATACCTGCGGAAAACTCGAGAGATCATACCAAATACCTCCAGTGAAGATTCAAGGGCTGCATCTCGTTGGGCCAAACAAAATGCTAGAGAGCAATTGGCGATGTTGGAGGTGCTTTTCTGGACCATGTGGGGGTATGTTCCGTGTGAGGGCGAGCTTGTGGTGAAGCTTCTCCAGGCCGCTTACGACACAAATCTTGGCTCTTCACAACAGAATTCCACGCTTCTTCTGGACGAGGAAGGTACCCAAATTCTCCAGGATATTGCCAGTCTCTGGATGCTCATCACGATCGAGATATTGGAACTAGAGAGGGTCGCAGAACCTGACGGCATTGAAATCTCATCGACACCCACAGACAAGGCCCTTTATACTACTTCTCCGGACTCTCTGAAACGGATACACGACCTCGTGACCACCAATCCCGGCAACCAACATGCATGCATTTACTTGGGATGGGCCTTTGTACTTTCCCGAATAAGTGCGAAGATCATGGATATGAAGGAGGTTCCCGATCCGTATCGTTCTTTCTATGATTCGACGAATACCCATCCAATGCGTGGAAAGGAACGAGAACCCGTGCATGTCCTGATGGGTCGCGTAGCGCTGAGCAACGATGTGGGCCTGTTCAAGCTGTTGCACAGCTTGTTAACGACCTCGCCGCTTTTCGTCACCGCAGTAGCTTGGAGAGCAGGCTCTACCGTAACTGACCCCAACGCGATTGCATTTCGCTCTGTGCTGAAGGGTGAGAAATCGTGTTCACGATACTTTTAGTGGCTTACCTTTCTTTTCAGGCTTTCTAATAGCCGTGGTGGAGCTGGTTCCGGTAGAGCTAATCCCCGACTTTGAGTCGCTCGTTGAAGTGTGGATTGCCTTGTTCGGAAGAAGCGAAAGTCGATCCGTGGCTGGCATATGTCGACAATTTTGGCAGTCTGATTGGCGGCAAGGCGCCGCTCGACGGGCCATAATAGACGTCGCTCGGTCACGCTTCCCAATCCATTTTAGGCCTCTCGTCATGCTTCTGCGCGCAATGACTGCTTCAGGGTTCCTTGACACCGACCCTCTCTACGTAGCATCGTCCACGGAGTACTCGCAATCCGACGACAAGGAAGAAGAGGCTGAACGCGAGATTTGCGCTCAGCATGTTTTCTATTATATGGACAAGCTTCCGACATTTTCGCTCGTCATCCCCCTTTCGTCGTGCACTGGCCCCAATGCAGTGTATGAGAGGGTGCAATATGGTCGCTCCGCCTCAGCACCTGGGCTGTCGTATACCAACGTCCGAGCGATCCGATTACCTGGTGGCTCGATAATATCTCCACGTTCCACCGGACGGCTTCTCAGTGGTGATGGTGGAGATTTCGTCGCCGTATGTTGGCAGCACGAGTACAGCGGCTGGAGGGTCGTCCTTGATGTGCTCACGGAGTACGTTACTCGTCGGAGCATACACGCGGGCACGACGGACTTGTACCAAGACGTGACGTTCGGCAGAACGGGTCCTGGTTCATTGCCTCTGACACTAAGACTAGAGGACGTCGGCACGGAGATCGGTGACGGGGGCGATGAAGCCCTTGCTACGGACGCGCTCGACCTTATGCGCAGCATCATACAAGACAAGCCCGTTCTTGCGGAGGAGCTTTTGGAGTCTCTCGAGAGGGGTGATCCCAACACCCAAGAAAACGGCTCTGCAGACTTGGTGCAATTGACCACGACGATTCTCGAAGAAGCCCTCAGTCGTCCTCAAACGCGCAGCTTCTCTCGTACTCAGCTGGTGACGTCGGCAATGAGCGTGCTTTCGGCATTGCTCACGCTGCCCAAGTACTCCCTCCGGGTTTGGCTTTATATACGTTCTGCAATCGCGCTCTTCGGTCCTAGCCGGTCTTGTGGGTTTGCAACAGTCGCCTTGCCTGCGGAAAGAGCCACTGGTCAATATACGATGACGCTCGCATTGCTGAATCTTGTTCAGCAACTCCTCCAGGAAGCTCTTGTCTCTGTTCTGACTATTCCGCCGGATAATCAGCGCTTACGACAAGTCAAGGAAGAGGTTCTCATGCGAGCTGCGAATTTCGTGCACAGCGAGATCTGGGTAGAGCACTTGGGCTGGAAATATGCCCAGCTGGGGGACCGTTTCGAGATTGGAAGACGGATATCAACCTTCTATGCGTATATTCTTTTCCAGTCACCCCCCGCTGTCGTCAATCGCCCGTTCCCTACACTGAGCCAGGCTGTCATCGACACGTTCCTTCACAAAGCCACCACGTCTACGATCAACCCCCTGGTATCGGCGATTGCAGCTAGCCCGAACGTCCTTGGTTCGCTTTACAACTCGAGGAGGTTTGGAGACGTCCGCCGTCTGATACACCTGCTCGAGTCCCACCTTCAGCTTGCGCGCCTAGTGCTCAATTATAAGCAGGTATCCTCGAGCAATAACAAGCCGTCTCTGCTCGAACAAGTGCTCTGCGCAAAAGTAGCTGGAGGTGCCGGTATCTCTGACTCTGCGAGAGCGCGCGTGGATCCTGTAGATGTGTTGGCGACATACGTGAAGGAGAGGGACGTGGGTACCGTCGTTCCCCTGGAAGCCATGCGCGTTCTTCACGCCTTGTGTGCCTCCCTCTCGCTGGCAGTTCCCTCACCCCCGACGATCATTGGTCACCTTTCCAACCCGGAGGTCACGGTCGCTTCCTTTGTTCGCATCCTGGAGCATCCATACGAAGAATTCTCTCTTCGAAGCGCAGTGTGGAGTTTCATTTCTCTTGCCGTGGACAAGGAACCTGCGTTGTCTAAACTCCTCGTCACGGGTGAGTTCATCATCCCGAGCTCCAAAGGGAAAGAGGGTGAGAAGAAGGAAGGCGGTGACGATAAGAGGAAATCGAGGAGCGCGTTAGGGATTGCGACGGAGACACTCGGGCATTGGAAGGATCTTTGGGAAGCGAATCCACCCCTCCTTGCGTCCGTCCTCCGCTTCATCCACGTCGTGTGGCAACATGGACTCGAACATCAATCCGTGATCGAAAGTGCCCGTCAAAACAAGACGTTCTGGGACCAAATCGCTGCCATCGCACGGGAAGAACTCGGACCTGATCCCGACTATACAGTGGAATCGTTCGTCATGGTCGATGGCGGACGACAGTCCAACCTTCACGAAGCGGTGTCCGCTCAAGCTTACCGTGGCATGGTAAAGTCGTACGCTATTCGCATCATCGGACAGGACATATTCCTTCAGCCAGCTCCGAAATGTACGGCTGATCCTCTTCCGAAACCATTGAGTTACACCCAGTTTATTCCCTCGTTCAAGGGCGAAGACCAGCTCAACGAGCTTGTCCTCGAGGGTGCTTCTAGCTGCTATGATCCGAGTCTATATGATCTGCTTTCCGAACAACTCTCACGAGACGTCCCTGGCCTTTCACTCGATCAGCTTCAATCCCAAGACCCTGTCCCGCAGCGCGAATTCGGCGATGACTTTACGTTCTCACCCAAGTTGTTGCGAAGCAGGCTCCAGCAATGTGTCACCGACGAAGAGAGTTTTGAATCGATCGAGAAACAAGTCTTGTCGATTAACCTGAACCTTTCTCTGGCGCATGCTCAGACGGCTATGGCCGAAGCTTGGCAATTCCTGTTGAAGCAAATGTTGCCCTTTGTCCGCGTCGAACAAGGGACGAGGCCGAGTTTGTTAGCATTGGGGTCGACTATCTCTGGGGCTCTCGCGCAAGAGAAGAGGGAAGGGGACATGATGGCGACTATCCATGGGGTACGACTCGGTCTCCTGCTTTCCGTGCTCGAGGTAGCGTGGTTCTCGACCACGGATGTGGACGCCGAGGCTGAGTCCTTCATGTCGCTCGTCGCCAATGTCCATGATTTGTTGCAAAACGAGGCTCAACCGCCTTCGGCCTCGTTCCTCGGGAAAGCGTCCGTTCCGTTCCACAGGACGCTCTTGCAGATACTGTACTTTTGCGTCCGGCAGTGCCGAAATCTTGCTAGGCGGCCCAAGGTCATCAATGCTGCCAAGCGACTTAAAATCACCGGACTTGTCGAAGCGACCTTGAACCTCGTCGTCGATGCTCTACGCCTCACGTTCGACTCTGCGCGAACGCGGCTCGATCTGGATCTCGACCGCGATATGGAACTTCTTGTTGCCGTGTTCGAGCAATGTACGAGGCCGGACGTGAGCGTGTCGTCGCTACCCTGGCTCACGCGTTGTCAAGAGACGGACGTCATCAAATCGAGCCTCGAGTTGCTGGTCCGTACAGACATTGCTGGGATTTCAGACTTGCCCCTGCTTCGAGCCCGGCGAATGCCGTTATACGCCCCCCATATTTTCCTATTCCACATGGCCCTCGTCAGCATCCCGTCTGGTGCTGAGAGGTTCGCCAGCGAAGGGGTCGTGGCGGCATACAGCAATAACAGTATCAGCGCGGCCATCAGCGAGGGTTTGATCGACGTCGCATTGCCTGAACTGCCCGGAGAGCGCAGTTCGGCACATAAAGCATATTGCTATATGCTTTCCATCGTGACAGGGGTCATTTGTTCTCTGGGGAACCAGCATCGTTTCTTCAGTGTGGATGCATGCGGTATGATCCAGTTGTACGGGAAGCAAATCGCGCGTGCGTTGTCCTGGAGTATTGGCGATCCCATCACGCTACCATTGTTGGAGGAGATGGAGCAGACAGTCAATGTGTTTTACGCTGTCGCTGAGAGCGTTCCCCCTACTGCGAGCCCCAATCCGGTTGTTGCAAAAGTGCTTCGCGTGTTCTCTACGCGAGCACTCGTGTTCCTCCAGCAGCTCAACTATGCTCTGACACATCCGAACCACCTCGCTAGACTTTTGGAGCCTGTCACGCCCGAAGAGCGGGTGGCGATGGAGAAGGAACCTATGGACGCGTCCTTGACCCAGCTCGAGATGTTGGATCTGCGAAAACACCCTCTTACAGCACGATTGGTTCACACGATGTTCAGGCTGTGTAGTTTGATCGTGTCGACGCTCGTCAGCGTCAGTCGGGCTTACGACGTGCTCCTCAAGGAGCAGGACGAATGGCCACTACACGATGCGCTCATTGTCCCCGTGCGTTGTTTGTCTCTTTATTCATTTCAAGTACTGAGTCCCATCATCTGCATATTAGCATTCCAAGGTTGTTCTTGGTGAACCAACATCGATGGGTACGCTGCTCGAGTTGGCAAACTGCACCCTCGACGTGCTGCGGAATCTCGTCAGCCGACCCGCTGGTCAAGCGCTCGTTCCTTCTACCTCCCTCAAAGACGTTCCGCTCGCCGTGAACCAAGCCACGCTCACCGCCCGAAGGACCCTCGAGGCGTTACTGGTCTACGCGGTCACGCAACTCGCGATGTGGCTTTCCAAGCCTGATTTTGACCCAGTAGCGACGGACGCAGAAGCAGAGGAACACACGCATAGTCACAATATGCAAGTGGATGCGAGCAAGAGCCGAGCGCCGAGGGCGGCGCTGGCGGAGAGGCTGAGGAGGGGTATGACGGGGGAGATGACGGCCGATTTACAGGCGCTGTTGACGCGTGCGCGGCCTGTGCTGGCGAAGAGTGAGGAGGTGTTGGGCTCTGAGTCGGGGGTGGTGTTGGGAAAGGATTTGACGGCGGTGTTGTCCCGGTTTTTGACGGAGCGGATCGTCGTGCCGGGGTGATGTTCAGTGTATGTTGATAAAAAGTAGTGTAGTGGTTCTCCCTTTCGTGTTGTATACCGATGATATTGACAATTCTGTGTTGGGATTGTCTTCCGACACATGCACTTGTGAGAAACATGTCGCTTGGATTACGCCGTGCTGGGAGGTATAGCCTGTAATCTGGTACGTACTAGGTCGGAGCTCCCTGTATGTTGATGCATTAGGCAGGGAGTGCGGAGGAGAAGACGATGCGTATAACTACACATGGGAGGGAAACAGTGGGAGGCCCGGGGCGCTTTCCGGCCCGGAGTGAGCAGTGCTTGCCGGAGGCAAAGGGTGCCAGTGGCGCTACACAGAACAAGGGGTGTGGTAACCGAACTCCATTCGTCCCGAAGACATTAGCACCGTGACGATGGGCATGCCTCGTGCCGCAGCTGCGTCTTCGGACACACCGGCTCTTGACAACGCCAGTTACTAGTGAGGGCTTACCCAGCCCACCCGCGCGCTGAACCTCGGATCCGTGACCATCGCCCACCTTTGAATGAATGGATCACTGATTGATCATTGACGGAGATGACTTTCCAGAAATTGTGCACTCCTGTGACCTGGACATCTGGAATTGCCATTTCGTAGTTACCATTTCATGTTGTCAGTATACGGTATTCATGTACTACTTTGTATCCGTGTGATCACCCCATCTTCACGGCGCAAATGTATACCAGATGAAAGACACCTAATTTACGCCGTCAACGATGGTTACCATGCCACCGTACCTCCGGATGACTTGATCGGTCGATCACGTCAAAGTTTCTGCAAAAACCGCGATCAATGCACATCCCCCAGGCGATCTCAGTTCGATCCGAGCTACGATCCACAGTGGTTGCTTTGGTCTTACACGCGTGAGCCTCTTGCAATGGATGGCCTCGCCATGGAACCATCGCTTGCGACGGGTTTCCGAGGCCGGGTTGACCGTGAGTCCGTGACGGCCAGTGTTCACTGGATGGCTCCAAGGTTGGCGAGGCCATGTGCACTGGCAGCTAAGTCGGCTCGATATGAGAACATGTGTGATATTGGAGAATGGAAAAGAACACGTTGCGGGGTCCTTGAACGGCCCGGAAATCCCGGGGACGGAGTCATTTCGAAATGGCAAGCCCGCCAAAAAAAAAACGCGTGTTCGTCCCGCGACAGCATTCCAGATTCAAGGGCCGCTTTCCGTGAACGTTGTACGAGGCTGTACGGTGCTAACGGAGTCGCTTTTCGCGACGCCGTGACGAAACCTAAGCGTCCTGTAAAAAACGGAACTTGGGTGCTGCAGCTGCCAACGGCAGTGGAGCCCGTGGATGCGAACCTATGGCTGTTCAGCACGAGCGCTAACAAGCGGGATATCCATCTCCAATGAAACGTGCTGACATCGGTTGTTACTTCCTGTGGGAGCCAGCGTACCCAGCTTGCCAGTCGGTTCATGACTCATACCAGAAGATCCGGCGGCCCATACGCACGAAATTTTTCAAACATGAACAGCATGGCTTATCGTCCCAACGCGACGGACTTGGCGTGCCCGGGTGGAAGACGGCAAATTAACCGTCCTACTGGCAGGACGCCATTTCGACTTGCTTCCCTACCAGTGCCACGAGGACACTTTTGCGTTATCATTCGGTGGCGGTGTCAACCTACTCTTTGAAGCGAACCGAACTATTCGACTCCAAATTTGAGGATGGCCCCAGAAGTCTTCTGCTTCGCGTAACCCCACGCCGCAATTCCGAAGTCGTGGAAGATCTCGACAAGATGTGCTGCGTATGTTCCCCAACTTTATTCTGGAAAAACTTTCAGCAGGTCAGTCGTGCTTTCTCCTGTTTATTTCCTCAGCGGGTGCCTTATTTTCGAGGTAGGATGACCTTGAGAATTCGACGAGACTATGCTGTAGCGTCGGTAGTGGGGCACAGCTGATTTGCAAGTGTCTCCGGGCTCTTCGGTTGCCGCGGGCCCACAGGATGCCCGTTCGCTCACTGACCCGTGGCCGTTTATTCCCTTCGTTTAACCAACCCCTTATGTGGTTCCCTGAGCCATAATCATGGCAAGTTCTACAAATCCCTCTCCATTTTATTGCCATCATTTATCGCGCAGGATGGATCGAGAACTAAATTCACACCACCAAGTTGGGAACATTGCCGTCTTTCAGCTTCCAAATGTTCGTGCCCTCGCCACACCGTATATAAGAACGGTCTGTCATGATGGTTTTTTTGTCCAACTCACCATCACATCTCTCATTCTCCGACTATGCCTAGTACCGTCTCCACTCGACCTGCACGGGCTTACCATCACGCCTCTGATCTCCCTGCCAACGTCTGGCGCGCTCTATCGCAAAACGAAGCGGCCGCGAACCTCATTCTCCCATTTGCGCAAAAAGCCCTCAAGTTCTCCCGTGCAAGCACCCGTGACCAGCTGTGGATCGCCTTGTACGACGACGCAAACAACGTCGAGTTCGTCTTGTCATGTACCAAGGGCCCACATGGCAACTACCCCATCTTCATCCTCTCATGCAAATCACCTTCCCAGCTTGCCCAGGAGGAAAAGCGCGGCAGGCATCTATCGGATACCTTGCTCCCGCTCGTTCTCTGTTTGCTGGATGAGGTCCCTCCGCAGAGGGTCTTTTCCGTCTTTGCCATCGCAAACGTGACGGAGGCGTTTGCCGAGATCTTTGTCGCCCACACGGGCGATACGTACGGCATTGAGGCGCTCGAGGAACCGTATTACGACGCGACGTTTACCTTTTGTACGCGTGAGACGCT
Source organism: Phylloporus cf. tubipes (assembly GCA_038094315.1). Taxonomy (NCBI): domain Eukaryota; kingdom Fungi; phylum Basidiomycota; class Agaricomycetes; order Boletales; family Boletaceae; genus Phylloporus; species Phylloporus cf. tubipes. Next base: position 10,662 of record JBBPTZ010000349.1, on the reverse strand, counting down.
CAAAAGGTCTCCGGATCCCATCTCTTCAATTCCGGGGTGTGAGGACGTCGTGATCGCACTCCGTCGTGCAGACATGTCTCATCTCAAAGAGGTCCAGGCCATGTGCAAAAGCTTCTCCGAGACGTCGGTGAGTGACTCTTTCCTCTATCATCATAACGTGACTGACATTATCTTTTTTCTCTCGTGGGGACCAGCCGCCGTTTGTGCTCGACGACGCCGGCGCAGAGTCGGATGCCAAACTATTGATCGCGAACCAAGAAGCGTGGGTGCATGTCGTCCAACGAGGGGACCAAGCGCCCGAGGTTGCATGCCTCATCGCGACGACGAGAGAGTCGGACAATGTGACGGCGGTCACCAAGGTGTTCACGCCACCGCACTGGCGTGGCCGTGGTTGCGCGGCGCGGCTGTTGCATCGTGTCTGCCAAGAGTACGTGGGTCGTTGCCTGTATGCCGCCGCATGCCTGACATTTTTTTTCTTGATAGTCTTCTCCAGAAGAAGAAGCGCGTCGTGTTGTATGTAGGGAACTCGGACGAGTTGGCACCCGCGCGCAAGGTGTACCACAAGGTCGGGTTTCAAGGTCTGAACCCGCCACAAGGCCAGCAGCGCGTCAAGGACGTTGAGAGGTGGCTCGAGATCGGATTCAGAGGCACCACCCTCGGTTATTGGTAAATCGTGTCCTCGTTCGATCGCACGCGCTTTTAAATCCGTCGTGCATCACACACATCTCACCCGCATCGTTTCTTTCGCTGTTCATACGTCGTGTAGCATAGTGTATCCCCCGGACAGTAGAGTCACAGCACGGACATTTGTTAGAGATCGTATATACTGCGCAATTAATCTCGAAAGAACCCTTGCCGTTATCCCGGGCGCGTTGTCTTTGGGGTGAAGTCGGCGAGGCGAGGCAACTTCTCGCGCACTCTACCCTCTTCCGGACAAGGCGGGATCGCATGATCTGGCGCGATGAGGATTCTGAATCCTGTCACAACGTTAGCACGTCGACGCCTTTTTCCGTGATCAATACGGTATGCTCGGCTTGTGCGCTCCGAGCGCAGTTCTATCCACGTCGTCGTCGTCAGCGGAACGTCCTGCAGCAGAGATTGTGCTCACCTCAGTCGAGAGCGTCCAACCGTCTGGAAATATCCACATCCGAGGGTCAGTGCCCTGAACGATACACGGCTACGCGTCCCAACATCAACGACACGACGACAACGAGACGTACGACAAGGCGCTCACCTCGATCGTGAAACAGTGTCCGGGACGCATCACCCCAGGCTCATCGTTGGCTGTCCAACACGCACATCAGAAACGACCCTGAAGGACGAAACGCATCGTACGTGTGTGGAGTATGTACGGCGGCTGGTGGAACGCCCGTCCGATGCCATGTCCGGATAGTATATGGCATATCGAGTAGGGCGTGTTGCGCACGCGTTCGTGGATCGCCTGGCCGATCGCACGGAATGGACGACCGGGTGCACAGGCGGCGATGCCCGCTTGGAGGGCCGCGTCGGACATTGAGACCAAGTCGCGCCCTGGCTCGTCCTCCAAAAGAACACCCACCCGTCCGTATAAGTAGACTGCACCAATAAAAAAGAAAAAAAAGAGGGGTGCGTACGACGTTACCAACGAGAAATGTCTGAGAGGTATCCCCATGATACCCGTCCAAATAAACGGTCACGTCCACATTGACGATATCGCCGTCTTCGAGCGGTCGGCTAAGAAGTAAGTAGGGGTCGGTTCCCTGTTCACGACGAGAACGAAATGGAGACTGCACGTACGCGTCTGGAATCCCGTGTGCAGCGATGTTGTTGACGCTCGTACAGCACGACCGCGGAAACCCCGAATAAAGCAACGGCGACGGATACGCACCCCGCGCAACGATAAACGCGTGAATCGCAGCGTCGATCGCGTTCGTCGTGACCCCGGGCTACCAACGCCCGTGAATCGCGTCAGCTACACGTCCAAACTCGACCACCCCCATCTACGGAGAAAAACGAACCTCACCCGAACGAGCGTCCGCGCATATGCGCGAACGTGGCTGGCGAGCGTGCACGACGCACGCAACTTGGATTCGTCTGCGCTCCCGAGTTGGATGTGGCTGTCGGGGTTGGGGCCGGAGAGGCTGGACTTGTCCGAGTCGTTTTCTGGCGCTTCGTGCGCATAGGGCGGGCGCGTGATGCTTGGTGGGACCGTACGCGGTTGGATGTGGGATACGCCCCAGACAAAGGGCTCCTCGGGGAGAATCACGCTGTAGTTTCCGAAAGACGCAGATTCCGAAGATAAACGGCGTAGACCGATCGAAATCAGTGGTTGTTTCGTCCAGCAGTGCCTCCGAACGAACTTGGAGATCATAACGAGAAAAAGATGACGTAATCAGACAAGGTCAGTGGCAAGTGCATATGTCAGTGATTCATATTGATTCTTTCATAACTAGTAAATGGCATAAGACTTCATATCATGGTACATGCGTTCAGAAACTAAATAGAAATCATAATGCCCAAAGCAACGACTTGAACTTCCTTCCGTCCGAGTCATTCCCGGGCTCTACCTCCGAATCATTCCTCGAGTTGTACCTCCGGATGATCCAAAACTTCTACTTCCGAATTTCCCTCAGGCCCTACCCCCGATCGAACCATTCCCGGTCCCTACAGCCAAGTAAAACGGACCTCTGAGGAATACAGGACTACGTTCCTCCGTCACAAATCGCACAGCGACAGGTCTCGGGCGGGTGGAAAGCGCCTCGGAGAGAGATTCCGAAATTTTGAGGGTCTCGCGGTGTCCCAGATGCCCAAACGACCGGGGGGACGACTGGGGGTACGTTCGGATTTTGCACAACTCCAACACTTCCAACGCTGGCGCAACAACCCGAGGCACCCCGTCTTCGTACTTCGCGGGGTCATACGACAAGAGCGAGGCCAGATCAGGCATCTCGCCCCGGATCAACCTGAGGCGTCGTAGATTCGGAACTCGCTGCAAGAAGTGTTCCCAAAAGACCGACGAGAACGGCGGGTAGCAAGAGGTGACGGTTTGGACGTGCGCCGGGGGGATGAAAGAACACACGTCGCGGATATCCCCCATGAATCCGGGTAGAGCGATCTGAAGAGGAATGCCGCAATTCCACTCGGTGTCGGGTCCAGTGGGGAGGGCATCACAGCCGTTTTCCGATGTGCTGACTGTGAGTCGCCCGGTGCCAATGTGAAACGAGCGAATTGTCGGACTATCTTTGGATGCGCTGAGCCTTTGTCCGAGAATGGAAACGAGTAATGTGTAGTCGGCTTGAGAATAAGTGGATTCGCGATTACATTCCAGTCTTAACAGGGCATTGATCGGGATGTCTGTGCAAAATAACAACGCAATGACCAGTGACACTGGACAATGCATCCAAACGCGGGAAAGACATGGCAATTTGAGTTTCTCGAAGCTATAAAACGCGCCGCTGGAGACAAACTGCCGAGAGCCGGGAATTTCTTGCTGGAGATACAATGTTGTAAGACTCTGCATACAGCCTAGCATGCCCAGGAAATCTTCCATGGCGTGTGCGGACGATGGGCTACCAACCCAATCGAGGAGAACCAGGGTGGTTAGAGCATTCAGCTTGAATGAATGCAATGACACTGGACAATTGGCCAATTTCAGCGCACGGAGGACGGGAGTATTCCCTTCGAAGAGTATGATGGGGTCTACAGGAGTGCGGTTCCTCGTACAGATTGCAAGGTTTTTCAGGCAAGGGGCGCTCGATGAGAGCATGGGCAGAACCTTGCCATCTGGAAGGTCCAGATTGAGCTCTTGGATACGATCGAGGTGGTTCATCACATTCCTCAGAGATATTAACCACGAGGAGAGATCGCCAACGGCGGGGAGTGTAGTGGCTATTTTTAGTGGCGCCCTCTTGGATCGTGTCAATAACTCGTCTGTCCAGCGATTCGGCCGCACGAGAATGTTTGACCACAGGACCGGATAGTTGAGCGCGACATCACGCCAGTGACGACAAACGCGCGAAACGTTTATGCATGCGTGAGTAGGGTCGCAAGTGCCTTGGATGTACTGAAGAAATATTTCTGCGAGAACCTCGTTCGGGAGGCGAGAGACAAACGAATGGTGGTTCACTCGAGAAGAAAGGTCAGACAGAAGCGATTGTTGCCTGAGGATTTCATCGTCGATAGATGCTATGGCATCCAGGTAGCGCGGAGACACAACCATGTCGCTCGTTCTAGTACTAGGATTCGCCGAGTATCGCACTAGAATTTATTCCGAGTCAGCATTCACATCGCGGTGACACTCGGCGACCATGACTTACTAGGTTCGGATACGCGTTGAGTACAGTGTTCGTGTTCGTGAAGGATAAGAGGCGGATGGGGTTGTGTGCTGCTCAAGAACCGTAGGCCCTTATATAAGTGTACCGGGACCCCTGAGTCTGGATGAAGGTGGACAATCGACAGCTTGAGTTTTTCGTGTCCATTGTCCGTCTGGCCCGTGGTGGAACGTCTATGCACTGTGATCCTTGAATAATGCTATGTGGACAGACAGACAAAGTCCTTTGTCCGTCTTCCAAAGCTGATCGAAAAGTGGACCCATGGCAACGAATGGACCGATCATCGAATAACATTATGAGCTTACCGACAAGGTGAACCAACCACGGCCAAAAGCCATCAATCGGATTGTTCACATCACCCGAAATCGCAGATGAAAGACAACAGAAGTAATCTGTGTGGCCGCGTCCCCATGCGAATCCAAAACCGAGTAAGGCAGGTAACTCGAGCATGGCCCGAGCGTGCCTGTCATGTCTGTGCTCTTATGTCGTATATCGTGACTGGCGACACCGGATTTGACGCCGATTTTAGCCCCGTTGGCAGCAGAGCGCGCGCCCACGAAAGCGCCGCAGAAAGACCCACCGGGCAGTGACCGAAGCTTTCCCCCCAAAACACCGGGTCTTCAGCGCATCCGGATTCCGAAGTGGAGAACAATGGTCCATGCCAAAGCGCGCAGTGGGGTCCCAAGCAAAAAGAAAGAGGAAGCAGAAAGATACCTTGGACACACGTTTCCTGCTCGCTTTGCCTATTGCTGTAAACTGGATATGCACTAACACATCGCAAACACGTACTGGTTTATGCGTTCGTGTCAGAGTCGGCAATCAAGAGATGTTACGCACCGTCCAGCGTGGTCGTATTTGGTTGCAGCACTTTTGTAGTACAAATGAAGTTGAAAGTAGTAGACCACTTCCGAACTTCCGGCAGTGCAACTCTGGGGTTTCCAAGTTTCCACGCGCGCCCGTCACTGCCTTGCACGTTCGGTGCGTTCGAAGAACGTCACAGCTTTCAACCCTTGTGTACGTTTCCAGAAACTTGCTTGCTATATGGATCGGTGTGTGGTCATGCCCGCATTGCCGTGAAAGCGTTTAAAAAGCTCGTCTGACCGGTGAGGACACCACTTTCATCGTCGCGAAACAGTCTCATTTCAGATGTTCATCTCCCACAACGACGTCCCTAGTCTATTCAACAGACATCCTACCACCATACCTTTACTCCAACTCGACAAGCCTTCCTGCTTCTCCCTCGGCATGTCAGGCGTGGCGGGCTTAATGGGCGGAGACGACGCCCTAGCCGCTATGGTGACAGTGCACGTTTACGGGAACAGACGTTGGCTGGGTTGGTACAACACCCCCGGGTCCTTTCAAATCGCCAAGCGATTGAACGCGCTCGCGAAATCCGTCTCCATCTCCAGTCGCAACTCTTCTTCGAGACCCAAGAACGTCCAGATAGATCCCAGGACACTGTTCGACTCGCATAGTTCCAAGGGCCCCAAGTTCCGTGCCGCTCACTCGGGCACTGTCATTGAGGAGACGGGTTACTTGGCACAACTCTTCATGCAAGAATGTGCTGCTTGGGAATCGGAAGGGAAAGTCGTCCCGGGGAGAAAGACGCAGCCTGTTAGGATTACGATCGCTGATCTCGGTCATGGCCCCGCTCCCGAGATGCACCCTGCAAGCAGCAGCGCCTTTACTCTCTTTTCCACCGTCCCCATCGCCACCAGCATTGGCGCGTGTGCGCTCTGTGCTGTTTTCGGGGACTGCTATGCATCGTTGCTGATCTTCGTCGGAATCATCGCGAGCGGTATATCCTGCTTTGTACTCGGCTCGGCAGATCTCACGTTTACTCACCCCGACCCCGCCAAGGGGTCGCCGCCTGGTGACGGTATCCTCTGCTCGGACAAGGATATCGTGTTGTTACGAGGGTCAGAAGGTGCTGTCAACTCCATCATGCGTGGACAGTTTTCCCTCTGTTTCTCGAACGAGTGCCAGTACAAGCTCGTCCGATCGTGCTCTCTCCTTTTCTTCATTCAATGTATTACCCAGCTCCTTCTTGTCCCCCAAGCGTCGTTGTTTGGCCAAGTCGTGTTCCTCGTCTCGCTCGGTGTTTCTGCGCTGCACAACGCTTGGCTTTCCTCTCTCGACAAGGAAAAGATCCATCGGAAGATCCTGTTCGAGAGGGTACTCGATAACCCGAGGTTGACCAAGTACACGCTGGGCACGCGCACGACTGCGGTGGTATTTATGCTTCTCGTCTTGCAGCTCCAGGACCCTACGGGACTCCTCAATGAATTGCTCCCCAATGATACCAAGGTGTGGAAGCACTGGAAGGCCATGATCTTGGAGCGGCTGCGTCGCCCCCAAGACAAGTTCTTCTCGTCGGAAGGCAAATTCGAACTCGGCCATCTGGACAGGTTCACTCAACAAGAGCAGGATCTAGTGGAACTGCTCTATGACGACGCACGAGTGGCCTATAATGGATACAGGGACTATCTCCAGGTCGACGCGCTGTGATCGATGCCTATACTTTTTTTTTCTTTCATTTTTGGTCTCGTTCGTCTTGGACTGTAGCCCTCGTTTGATCGTGTATCCATTAGTGGTGATTTATTCTGAACCCTTTCTCAGTCGTATGTCTCGGACTCGTTGATTGTAGCTTAGTAGTAGAGTCAGAATTTATTGTAAGTAAGAACCTGCTTGACATCATGGCTACGAGATTGACTCCCTCGGTCTTCTGGTTAGAACTGGGTCCATTGCCCTACCTTTCGTCCCCTTCTATCCGCTATTCCTCTCAGTTGCACGGACGCACTTTAGGTCAATGAGATTTACCTCCAATTGAAGTCTGATTCGCCGATGCGTCGTCCTTCTGGCACGTGTGGAGAATGCGCAACGTTTCAAATCTTTCACTTTCTCGCCATACCCAATCTCGAAACAGAAATGGCTGTCGATGTGGGGACATGAGAGCCGCTCTTGGGCTTGTCTGAGTCGTTTTCTGGCGTTTCGCGGCTGCGCCGATGATGCTAGTGCATACAATTCATGTCGATTCTGTCATAACTAGTAGACATAAGACTTCATATCTGATGGTACATGCGTTCAGCAACTAAACAGAAACCGTGACGCTCGAAGCAGGGCTCCACTTCTGAATCATTCCTGGAGTTCTACCTCCGGATGATCCACAACTTGTACTTCCAAGTTGCCCTCAGGTCCTACCCCCGAACCATTCCCAGTCCCTACACCCAAGTCAAACGAACCTCTGGTGACCACCGTCGGCCCGAGATTACAACCATCCATCACAAGTCGCACAGCGGCAGGTCTCGGGCGGGTAGAAAGTGCCTTGGAGAGGGATTCTGAAATGTTGACGGTCTCGCGGTGTCCCAGATGCATAACCGACAGGGAGGACGTCCGGAGATGGTACAACTCCAGCACTTCCAACGCCGGCGCAATTAACTGAGGCCCACCGTCTTCATTCTTTGCGGGGTCATACGACAAGAGTGGGGCCAGATCTGGCATCTCACCCTGCATCAACTTAAGGCGTCGTAGATTCGGAACTTGCTGCAAGAAGCGTTTCCAAAAGAACGACGAGAACGGCGGGTAGCAAGAGGTGACGGTTTGGACGTGCGCCAGGGGTATTAAAGAACGTATGTCACCAAAGACGCGCATATCCCCCCTGAGTCCGGGTAGAGAGATCTGAAAAGGAATACCGCAATCCCATTCGGTGTGGCGTCCAATGGAAAAGGTATCGCAACCGTTTTCCGATGTGCTGACTATGAATCGCCATTCCCACCAAGTACCGATGTACAACGAGCGAATTGTCGGACTATCTTTGGACGCGCTGAGCCTTTGTCCGAGAATAGAAAAGAGCACTGTGTAGTCGGCTTCAGAAAGATTGTGTTCCGGACAACATTCCAGCCTTAACTCGGCATTGAAGGGGATGTCCGTGCAAAATAACAACGCAATGACCAGCGACACTGGACAATGCATCCAGACGCGGGAAAGACATGGTAATTTGAGTTTCTCGAAGCTATAAAACGCGCCACTGGAGACAAACTGCCGAGAGCCGGGAATTTCTTGCTGGAGATACAATGTTGTAAGACTCCGCATGCAGCCTAGCATGCCCAGGAAATCTTCCATGGCGTGTGGGGACGATGGGCTACCAACCCAATCCAGGAGAACCAGGGTGGTCAGAGCACTCAGCTTGAATGAATGCAATGACACTGGACAATTGGCCAATTTCAGCGCGCGGAGGACGGGAGTATTCCCCTCGAAGAGTACAATGGGGTCCCCAGGAGTGCGGTTCCTCGTACAGATTGCGAGGCTTTCCAGGCAAGGGGCGCTCGATGAGACCATGGGTAAAACCTTGCTGTCTGGAAGCGCCAGACCGAGCTCTTGGATACGATCCAGGTGGATTATCACATTCTTCAGGGATATTAACCACGAGGGGAGATTGCAAACGTCGGGGAGTTCAACAGTTATTTTTAGTGGCGCCGCCTTGGATCGGGCCAATAACTCATCCGTCAAGCGATTCGGCCGCACGTGAATGTTTGACCATAGAACCGGATAGTTGAGCGCGACATCACGCCAGTGACGACAAACCCGCGAAACGTTTATGCATGCGTGAGTAGGGTCGTGAGTGCCTTGAATGTACTGGAGAAATATTTCTGCGAGAACCTCATTCGGGAGGCAAAAGATAGGAGAAAGGCAATTCCTTCGAGAACAAAGGTCAGACACAAGCAATCGTAGCCTGAGAATTTCATCATCCATGGAGGATATGGCGTCCAGGTCGCGCGGAGACACAACCACGTCGCTCATGCCAGTACTAGGATTTGCTGGGCACGGTACTAGAATTTGTTCCGAGTCAGCGTTCACATCGCAATGACACTCGGCGACCGTGACTTACTAAGTTCAGATACACGCTGAGTACAGTGTTCGTGTTCGTGAAGGATAAGAGGCAGATGAGGTTGGTTGTGTGCTTCTCAAGGTCCGTCACTCCCTTTATATAGGCGCACCCAGACCATTGGGCCTGGTCGAAGGTGGACAATCGACAGCCTGAGTCTTTCGTGTCCATTGTCCCTGTGATCCTTGAATAATACTATGTGGACAGACCAAGTCTTTGTCCGTCTTCCAAAGCTGACCGGAAAGCGGACCCATGGCAACGAGTGGATCGATCATTGAATAATATTATGGGCTTACCGACAAGGTGAACCAACCACGGCCAAAAGCTATCAATCGGATTGTTCACATCACCCGAAGTCGCAGATGAATAACAACAGAAGTCTCTGTGGTCTCGTCCCCGCGCGAATCCAAAATCTAGTGAGAAAGTTGACTCGAGCATGGCCCGAGCGCGCCTGTTATGTCTTTGCTCTTATGTCGTATATTGTGACCGGCGACGCCGGACTTGACGCCGACTTCAGCCTCGTAAGCAGCAGAGAGCGCGCCCACGAAAGCGCCGCAGAAAGATCCGGTAGGCAGTAGAGTACAACCGAAGCTTTCCGGGTCTTCTGCGTATCCGAGTCCAGGTTCCGAGGACGGGAACAATAGTTCGCAGGTCCATGTCAAAGCGCACAGTGGGGATCCCAAGCAAAAAAGAGGACACAGAAAAATACCCTAGGCACACGCCTCCTGTATCCCACAGATTAGTACCTCTTTATTGCTGTGAACTATCAGACTTTTCTGGGTATGCAACATATCGCAAAACACGTATTAGTTTATGCGCTCGTGTCAGAGCCGATAATCAAGAAGTTACGCACCCGGTGTAGTGTTCAGCACAGTCGTATTCTGAACGTCATCCAATCGTCGTATTTGCTAGTGGTCGCGGCACTTACAATTGTTGAAGCGAGGAGTCGGAATCGCTGGTGGAATGGTGGCAGTGCTTGAATTCTCCAGGAAGGCGCTGCGGCCTATGCAGGAACCCCCACATTCGTGGACGTCATCATAGCTTTCAACTCCTCAACTCCTGTGTATATTTTCTAGAAATTCGTTTGCTATGTGGAGCAGTATGTAGTCATATCGCACATCGCCCCGTCAAAGTGTTAACAAAGCTCGTCTGACCGGTGAGGACACTTTTAACCACTTTCATCGTCGCGAAACAGTCTCATTTCAGATGTTCATCTCATACAGCGACGTTTCTAGCCTATTCAACAGTCACCCTACCACCATGCCTTCACTCCAACTCGACATGCCTACTCGCTTCTCCCTCGACACGTCAGGCGTAGTGGGCTTAATGGGCGGAGACGACGCCCTAGCCGCTATGGTGACAGCTCCCTCGGTCTTCTGATTAGACGTGGGTCCATTGCATCACCTCTCGTCCCCTTCTATCCGTCCCTCCCCTCGATTGCACGGACGTACTCCGGGTCGTTGAGAT
>JBBPTZ010000348.1:0-25219 GCA_038094315.1 Phylloporus cf. tubipes | reverse complement strand
TCCTCTATGGACCTTACAACACAACTCTGGGTTACCTATTCCCTGCCTCGGAGGGCTTTATGGTCGTGCCACAGTATCAGCGACCAATGATGGGCCAGTCAATCGACTTCACCACCATCTTCATTGTTGAATCAGCCAGTACACAAACCCCTATATTCTACCTCGTGATCAAACCCCCCGGCCACATCAACGACCTGAGCAAGCGCGAGCAAGCGGATACACAGATGCGGGACCGCGTTCGAGAACTCATAACTGATTTACACATCCCTAAGCTACACGGCGTCAGCGCGCTAGGCGTACATCTTGCATTCTACCATTATGATACGACAACACACGTTCTCGAGCCCGCGGCCATCCCCCGCGATCCCATTCGCATAAACGATACTGCACCCGCGGCGCGTTGGAACTTGGATTTGTTGTCGGATGAAGGGCACCAACGTTTAACCCAGCTGGCCACAGAGGTGAAGAGTATGGCGCAGAAAATCGAGGTTTGAATTAGAAGCATTAAATGATCCTGGCCTGTGAATGTTCGTTGTCTCACCTATGCTAGATTCAAATGTATGTGACCGGAACGTCAAAACGATCTCTTCAGGCGGGCGATCACATCCCCTGTCGGCCGAGAGAGCGTATGGATTCCATCTCAATCATAACGGTGGCGGTGAGGTATGGAGCGACTACTCCCAGTTCCCCAGAGCGGGAGAGGTATGTATATCTGATATTACCCTGACCAAGCCAAAGATAGATGCTAGACAACGTGGGCTACTACGAAGGTCACATCCGGGAACTTTGGCGGACCCTTGATGGGTAACGCCACCGATGATTGATGGGCACATGTACATGTGTCGGACTCGGGTGGAGAAGCATTGAACAGTGACCGCGTAACCTTCCCTTGATTTGGGCCGTGTTGTCCGTTTCATTTGTCCATGGCGCAAAGTGAAAGTATCATGACCAGATCCGCGATGCTTAGATATCAAACAGTTCGCGCTTTTGGGTTCAGGTCGTAGGCGGTCGATAGTCTAAGGAGGTGAGCACGATGCCAGAATTTCCCAAGGCGTGCGAGTCTTTTAGCCAAAGGCCATACGGAAGCCACGTTGGAGGTATACCTGTGCAACAACCAATAACGTCCGAGCCACGTTGCTAGGGATCCAATACGTTTTAGTGGCCCGTACCGGCAGTGTTCGGGGAAGGCGAGAGCCCAACCACCATTACCCCACTTGCTACTGTGTGGGAGTGGTACTTTGTGCTTCCTAAACTCCAATAATACTTACATAAGTAGCACCGGTCTCTGATCCAACTTCGCCTGCCAGCTCACTGAGCCGCTTTCAAGGCCAGTCGCACCCGCCGCCCAATCGCCGTACTCAAACACCATTTTGAGCCTCCAATTGGTATAAGGTAAATGTAGCCAAAGTGGTTACTTCCGAGGTGCAACCGTGACCATCTCGGTTTCCAAATGTAGATCCAGGTTTGCAGCGGACGCCATCATGTAGTGACTTTTAATATGGCCAGCTTCTAATCGGAGAAAGGGAATTTGACGGTTTTTGCGGAATTCACTCGGGCCTTCAATTCTTCTCTCCGGAGTTTGCTACTGCGGGAACTTTATTCACGGCGTAAGTCTTCTGACGAGGTCCCGTCGCACTTCGCACCTGTACAGGCCTATTTTTGGTACGTTCTCGGATTCCTCCGTGAATACATCATCATGGATTCAGGAGTGCCAAGGCCTTCCCACTTTCTTTCCACCGAAGTTGTTTTCCTTTCGTTAGCCTTTTCTTGACTTGGAACCCAGGCCTCGGGACTCAGGATGGGATCATACGACGCAACTATTGGTGCGTACAACGAAATGCTTGATGCGTGAGATGGCCTTATTAACGGTGTCAGGAAATAGGTACACTCCTCGTGGGCATTTTCTGTGAGCGTTCGGACCAGTCCGGGTGTTTGGTTCGAGGTCTTTAATTGACCCTCTGCAAGTCAATACATTTTTGTATGGCGTTGTCACATATCAGTTCGCGGCATATTACCGAGCAAGTACGTGGTCGTGACAAGAATCAATTCAAACTAACTCGCATCTCACTAGAATTTAATGACCTACCAGTGATAAAGTATGTGGATCACCAATCGATCAGTGTACTGTTTTTGACGAGTGATCTTAGGTTTATGGTGTTATTTCTGTTCATCTTAGATACGATGCACAGTGGTTCGTATGTAATATTTGTTTGGAATTTGGGAAATTACTCAATCGTTCGTAGAGCAATATATATGGCGTGGTATTATACGTCCGTATCCTTCCGTCTTTCGTGCCTATGGGTTCTGAGTACATCGCAGGGTGACGAACTTCAATAACCAAGCTGCTCTTGCAGGCAAGCAATCTTCCGCGCCCCCCAATGTAATCCTAACATCTTTCGAAGTGGGTGTATGGCCATACCAGATTACGCCTGCCTGTACTGCGCTTGCTGCCTTAGTGACGCAGATATATCTAGGGTCCAGGCAGGTGTATAATTGTGTCTGTGTGATCCCAAACTGAGCTACTGTGTGTCGTAGGATCTGGCGTTTGACCAGCAGCAATATCCTTTATGGTATTGTCGTCATACTTGGTATTCCCTCGTTTATTCTGGGCATAACTTGCAGCGTCGAGGCCTATATCATTCGGGTGTAAGTTTCACGGGTGGAAAATGGTATTGGATTGATGATGGTCCTTTAGTACATCCGAGCTACCTCGTATCACACCGCTTGTGATTGCATGGTTATCCACGCAGGTCGTCGTGGATACGTTTATTACTGGTATGCTGACCTATTCTAATCCAAATGACATGACGAGCCTCATTCAGAATCATCAGTTACTTTGACGATCATCTTCGCTCGTTCGCGAACTGGTGCCTCCAGAACGGATACAATTCTCAACCAACTTATGCGGGGTGCTATCCAAACAGGTCTCTTTACCGGCATCTTCTCCCTGGGTGATTTGGTCACTTTTGTCGTTCTCCCGGAAACGAATCTGTACGGCATGTTCGCCATACCCATCGGTCGAATCTACACGAATGTGAGTGGTTTGGACACAAGAAGTGCTATCTGCCGACCTGACATCTCGCCCCTTCTTACCCTCCAAAGACCCTCATGGATAGCCTTCTTACCCGAGAGTTGCTAAAGGTAAAGATGTCTAGAACGGGTATGGTAAGTCTGCGTGTTGTGTGCCCGGCGAACTTTGCATGGTCTTTGCCTGTCTCTAACTTTTGTAGAGCGCTTCAATAGGCTGGGCCCCCGCCAATTCGTCGCAAGCCACGTCGGAATGTGACACTCAGTTCCCAGCGCAAAACAGCGCTCCAGGGACGTACGGCCGTTCAACGTGCGAGGGTGCAGAGGGCGAAACCCGCCATTTGATGGTGGTCTGAAATACCGGAATCCCCGGGCGGCGGGTTTGTCGAATGCAATCATGTCTAGCGTTCACCACATTATCAGTCGTTTCATGGTCACCCCCGCTTTTTGACATTCTAGATACTTGCTTTTGCGTCGCGTGTACTTTATGGTCGAAGGTCGTTGAGGAGTTGTGCATGAGAACATGGCGCGGTAGAACTAGATTGTACTTGGGATCATTATCGTGTTGCAATAGTTGACGGTCGGTGCAATGTAGCCATAGCACTTTGATTGCATGAGATTGTGAGGGCCTCAAATCGGAAACATTTGAAGCGGATGCATTTGGAATTCACTTACAGTACCTATGTTCACAAGGTCATCGGTTTGCCAGGTCAGCGTCTCGTAAAGTGCCAATATTACGGCCGCAGTAAAATTGTTTCATCGAGTGAGTGTGAATATCAGACGTCCTGATCAAGTTAGTCTCTCTGCGTACTGGGATGATCCGAACACGTCATATAGAGTTCGTGTTGAACGTTGAGAGGGAAGTGGGCGGAAAAACCTGAGTGGTGCTGCCCCTGGTCTAAATAATCGGCAACATCCGAGCCTCAATAGATATGGCCCGAAACTCGCGGGAAAAGTTCATCTCGAGGCAAGCGTGTTGAATTACACATTCCTTGATGTGAAAGATGCGTCGCGTGATGTTGAAGGAGGCATTACGACGATTACATCGTCCAGTCACACAGCTCACTAGCCCTGAAAACATGACAGAACTATCAAGCCTGCAACCGCGTGCGGGCCAAACTTGACACACTACTCACTGAACTAGTGGTGCTTGATCGTACAACCCGCGGGAGTGAATTGGACGACGCGAACGGTGGCTTGTATGGTGTTCAAGGCGCTCGGACAATCCGTCACAAATCAAAGTTCCACCTAGAAGGCTATTTCGTTACATAAGCATTTTTGTTCTGCGCGGAGTTTCCATGAAAGCTGGCGCTCGCCGAGAGTGCGATCATCGTCGACCTTTCTTCTGAACCACAATGTGAGTTTCAGGTGGACCCCAGAAAACTCGCCAAACGATATCAAACGAATACCGACCACTCCTGGAGAAGTCTATTTTCTATCTCCAAGGTAAATGATTTGAGGTGCTCGTGTGGTCAGTTAGGAACGATACCTAACGAGTATGAGAAGCCTTCTAGGTACATAATCCACGTGTTTACAGCACCGAGCCTACTGTTGCGAGGATCCCGAGGGCCAACCGAGGTGAAGACGCACTTCGTCCCCATGTGGATCCATATTTAAGGGGCACTTGGGTTTATCCGATGGATATATCTATAATGGCGGTAAGTTGAATGCAACCAAGCCATTCCCCCACGAGCCCGTTCTCTGCTAAAGCTATTTCCGTCAGACTTGGTTTCCTCCCACTCGACATGGGCCAGTATGATATGAGCATTGGTATGTGAAACGAGGCGTTCGATTCGCCGAATTGATTATTAACCGGATCAAACAATAGGCACCCTTCTGACTGGCATATTTTGTGAGTGTCCGCGATTTTCACTACATACATGGACTCTTATTGGTCCATGGAAAACCAAGTCAATACTTTCTTGTATGGACTTGTCGTATATCAGTTCGCAGTCTACTATCAGACGAGTAAGCAAAGACAGCAGACGTGCATTCGCTATTACTCATCTTGCTCCAGAATTTAATGATCGACTGGTAATAAAGTTTGTCGTTCATCAACGCAGAGTGAGTGCACATGTTGATGCGTGACTTTAGGTATATGGTGTTTTTCCTGTTTATTCTGGATACTTTCCACAGTGGCTCGTAAGTATCGCTCACTTGACGCTGATGAAACCATTCGATTGTATCCTCAGGGCCATATATATGGCATGGTATTATGCGTACGTAGCCTCATTTACCATCGGGTTCGTGTATGCGCGTGCTGAATGTATACTAGCGTAACGAGCCATGATAATCCAGCGGCTCTTGCTGGTGAGGATTTGTATTCCTCGCCAGTCTTGTTCTAATGGTCACCGAAGTCGGCACGTGGCCATATATATTAACGCCAATCGGTACTGCACTTGCTGCCTTGGTAACGCAGATGTACTTGGGGTTCAGGCAAGTGTGCAGGGGTTCACCAACACGATGCAAAGCTGAATTGTGGTTTTTTCGTAGAATCTGGCGCTTTACAGGTCGCAAGTTTCTGTATGGCGTGGTCATCGTGCTTGCGATTCCTTCGTTCGTGCTTGGCATGATGTGCAGCATCGAGGCTTGGATCATTAAAATGTACGTTTCATATCTGCCATATTGTGCCAAACGGACCATAACCGTTTAGAATGTCCGACTTACCGCGAATAACACCACTTGTTATTGCGTGGTTATCCATGCAAGTTATCGTGGACGCGTTCATCACCAGTGCGCCCGTCTATTTCAACCTGGGACATGCGGATACTGATTGTCATTTATCAGTTACACTGGTCGTCGTGTTCCACCGTTCGCGAACTGGCTTCCGCAGAACAGACACGGTTCTCAACCGACTTATTTGTGGCGCTATCCAGACGGGTCTTTTTGCCGCGATCTTTTCCCTCGGTGATTTGATCGCCTTTGTCATTCTCCCGAACACGAATCTCTATGGCATGTTTGCCATTCCCATTGGCCGTATTTACACGAACGTGAGTTTTATCAGGTTCGGTGTGGCAAATGCGAGATGCGGTCTGACCTGAATCCCCCTGTCCGCAAGACCCTTTTGGATACTCTCCTTACCCGCAAGATTATCAGGTCGGAGATGGGCAACCGGTACGATCTGGACGGGCCGGTGCGCTGCCATCATATGATAGTTTCTCGTCTCTAACCCCATGCAGCCACTTTCACTAGACTGGGCTGTTGCCGAGTTCTCTCGGGGTCCTTCTACAGTCCGGCCGGCCGTTCAAAAGACCTGCGAACGGTCTTCCGAGCGTGCAGAAGGGGGGAGGCTCCCACTGGAGGTCTGACACCTGGGTCCGTGGACCTTGGGCTATGTACAAAGGAAATGTCGAGTTGGGTGTTTGTCATTCTCATGTACTCTCCGCTGTCGCCATCTGTGGTTACTATATGACCAAGCCTACTCACCACCTACCGCCTCATATAAGCCTACGATCCCAGAAATCGTTAGTCAGGCACCGTAGCTGTGTCTGGGTCATCAAGTGGAGTTGGCGCATAGAGCACTCGACGCAGTGTGGTCGATTTGGGCGAGTACAGGTTTGAATTATCTTGGCAGCCCAACCCACCGTCATGCCACCCTGAAACTCAAAAATTAGATGGGTTTGAAAAACTTTGTTCTGAATCGATGTGAAGAACGGAGGCATTCGCCGCCACGGGACCTAAGTGTGTAGATTCTTCGCGAGAATACAGACAAGTTCCGTTATACTATTGCTAGTAACGGCTGTTGGAAATGATTCAAGCCCACCACGGATCAGATGGACACTCATTACCTACCTTCCCAATGTTCAGAGTAACGTGTCACAAGCTCACAGCTCTAATAGTATCATTCGCAGCATTTTTGGTGTTCCGATGTCTGTGCTAAAAAAACACACGCCTACATGACGTGATCTCTTCATTACATCGTGCACCCTAAGACTCGGATATTTGAATTCAGTGATTCAATTGCAGTCCTACGCCATTGCATTCGTCCTAAACCTTCTTTGCCAGGTCTCTCGTTCAAGATGCGGCGGCTATCTTGGTTTGGTAACTTCAAAAAATCTGTCCTGAGAAACACTGGGGAAGCAGATCTTGTCGAGTAAGGGTCCTGATGGATATATTTTGCCTTTGAAACGAGCAACTAAGGATCAACCCATTCCCTCCGAGTCTTCCGCTAAAACTGTTCTGTAGCTGTCCGTTCCCTATTGACTTTACAACGTAGAAGTGATAATGGGTTCGTATGAAACGACGATCGGTACGTAAAGTGAAGTGCACGGGGTGTGAAACGAGTTCGGGTTCGATTGACTAGATTTACTGGCAGGAACCCTAATAATGGGCATATTCTGTGAGTGTCCGTTACCTGTGTCGCGGGTGTTTCAATTGACCCATAATCCCAGTTAATACGTTCTTGTATGGCCTCGTCACGTACCAGTTCGCGGCGTACTACCGAACGAGTACGTAGACTCAGCAAAGAGATGTCGCCGTGGCTCATTTGATGCTCTAGAGTTCAATGATCGACCAGCGGTAAAGTCTGTCAGTC
Source organism: Phylloporus cf. tubipes (assembly GCA_038094315.1). Taxonomy (NCBI): domain Eukaryota; kingdom Fungi; phylum Basidiomycota; class Agaricomycetes; order Boletales; family Boletaceae; genus Phylloporus; species Phylloporus cf. tubipes. Next base: position 17,658 of record JBBPTZ010000348.1, on the reverse strand, counting down.
ACCATTCCCACTAGGGTACATCTCAATGCGTTTTAGATATATGGTGCTCTTCTTATTTATTCTGGATACGTTCCACAGCACCTCGTAAGCATCATCTATTTCAATTTGTGCAGGTATATGCATTTACTTTCACAGAGCGGTATATATGGCATGGTATTATGCGTTCGTGCTTTCGTCGACCATTCATCTGCTCGTGCTGAGTGCACACTAGCGTGAAGAACTATAACAATCCAGCAGCACTTGGATGTAAGTAATCACACCGTCTCTTCGGTCTTGTCCTAACGTTCTCCAAGTCGGCGCATGGCCATACCCATTCACTGCTATTGGAACTGCGCTTGCTGCTCTGGTGACACAAATATTCCTTGGGTATAGGTGAGTGTGCTGCAAAGATACCAGCACGGCAAGAGGCTCAACCATGTCATATCGAAGGATTTGGTGTTTGACAGAAAGCAAGTTCCTATATGGCGTAGTCGTCTTGCTTGCGATTCCTTCGTTTATCCTGGGATTTGTTTGCGGCGTCAAGGCCTGGATTATCAATATGTAGGTCTCATGAGCGGTATTTGTCATAGCTGACCATACCCGTTAAGCCATTCCGAGATCCCTCGTATAACTCCCATCGTGATCGCGTGGTTGTCCATGCAGGTCGCCGTGGACACGTTCATCACCGGTACGCCTTTTAATACCGACCCTACCCAGTGTGAAGGTACTGACTTGCACTACCAGCTACGTTGGTAATCATTTTCTCTCGCTCGCGGACAGGTTTTCGCAAGACAGATTCGATTCTGAACCGACTTATTCGCGGTGCCATCCAGACGGGTCTCTTCGCCGGCATCTTTTCCATGGGCGATTTGTTGAGCTTCGTCGCTGTCCCGAATACCAATTTCTACGGCATGTTCGCCGTCCCCATTGGTCGTATTTACACCAACGTGAGTGGTGGAGCGCGGCGAACGTGTACCATCCGCTGATGTGTTCGTTTTGGAAGACCCTTTTGGACACCCTTCTCACCCGGGAGTCGATAAGATCAGAAATAACCGGCACCGATAACGGACCGGTGAGTTGCATAGCTATCATCACATGACGATCGCCACCTATTGTTCACAGCTTGGTACTATTGGCTGGGCCACCGACTCGTCCCAAGCCACTTCAAGTCCTCATACGGTCAGCATTCAGATCAAAGCATAGAAGGAGACACAGGAAAAGGACGATCACCTGTCTTCGTCAAACTTGTTTCGCTAGAGGTCTGAAACGGCATCTTTGACCATACGAGGGACCTTTTGAATGAGCGTCACGTTGGTCATGACGCCATTGATCGCTTTGTTGGCCAATCTAGTTTCTGTATTATTCCGACGTCATACATGGGGTGGAATCGCGCCAGAGTGGGATCTGTTTACTGTGCTTCACTGTATCATTTATCGGTTCTATTTATAATTATCATGGTGTTCAAAGTTGCTTCACAGGATTTTGAAGGAAGGGCTTTGCAACACGAAATCGAGTCTGCATCTGGCTGGTTTCCCTTTCGACTTGCTGACTTCTGGGTTGGCGTGATACATCACACGACACCAAAGGTTTCTCCGACATGCTGACTAAGCAACTTTTCTGTTTGAAAAGTTCGTACTTACTAACTTTGATCCGACTCTGGCAAGTTATCGTGTGCACGCAAATCAGCTGTTTCTGTCGTCCGGGAGTCTGGAAGTCATTCTCGGGACGTTCGGTGCGTGCGACTACCGCATCTGGCTTGGGTTCTATCGTTTTCGCACGCCCGTACGGGGGACATCACTCTTCGATCCCGCTAGCACATAGCGCGCGTGAACACACGTCTTGTTTTAACCTCGAATTCTTTCGTACTGAGGGTTTTATGGGGTCAGAGGTCTCAGGTGCGCTTCTCAGGCCAGTCGACCGTAATGCCCTGACTACCTACTACATATGTATACAGGGGACCCGGTCTCAGTGCGTAAGTGATGTGTACCTTTGTTGCCTGGTGATACCCGACTCTTTCTTCGAGCTGGTGAAGCCTCCAATGGTCCGCTCCCAAATCATACCCCTCGACATCACGCCTCCAGTGCATTCCGGTGCTCGCGAATCGCACGCATCGCCATAGGATGATATGAAAAAAAGAAAACAACCGACAACAATGTTTCCTGTGCAAACGTTGAGCATTTCAAAATGCGACCCTCGCTACATAAACTCCCAGGCTGAGGGAGTGGCGGACTTGCCCCAGGTCCATTTCGTTTTGAGAAGTCAGCAAGCGACGGGGATTCAGGGTCTTCGTGAGTACAGTTGATATGCCCATTGCAAAAGAAATCTCATAATACATATTAGGATTTTGCTAGGCTTTTTTTGAGCGAGAAATTCAGTTTACATACGCATCCGTTGTTGAAGTCGTTCTTCGAGCGACCGCGACCCAGAATTGGAAATGGGCTTGTACGACGAAACTATTGGTGCGTGCAACGAGACCTGACGTGGGCGACGAACTTAATTGACGCACTTTGATGATAGGAACTTTCCTCATCGGCATATTCTGTGAGTTGTCTGCAATTGGTGTCCTTGACACCTCTAACTCCGTTGAAGTCAATACATATTTATATGGGCTTGTCACGTACCAGTATGTGCTGTACTGCCGGACAAGTAAGCTGAACTAGCAAACTGAAATTACTATGATTTATACCTCGCTCTAGAATTCAATGATCGTTTGGCGCTAAAGTAGGCTCGTCACCGATCCATGAGCTTATGTGGTTCATAGCGATCCTAGATGCATGGTGCACTTCCTGTTCGTTCTGGATACGTTCCACAGTGCCTCGTGAGTATCATTTCTGATAGTTTGGCAATCGCTAATCACCCCCGCAGAGTCATGTATATGGCGTATTATTACACGTTCGTACCAACGCGAACTATTGTGTTTATTCCTGACGAGTTTCCCTCTAGCGTCACTAACTTTGGGAATCCAGTTGTTCTTACAGGCGAGTATACACGTCGCTATTTCAATCTGTCTCTAACAATCACGACAGCGGCTTCATGGCCATATAATTTTACCCCTGTCAGTATTGCGCTTACTGCCCTGATCACACATGGGTATTTAGCGACCAGGTGGGTATTCAAGAGTACCTTGTCGATTCCAGACTGACTCCTGCGACCTAGGATATGGCGTTTGACAAACAGCAAGGTCCTGTTTAGTGTGGCCGTTATGCTAGCTACCGTTTCGTTTGTTCTGGGTTTCACTCTCGCTGTTAAGGCTTGGATCTCACGAACGTACGCCTCACGGCTGTTATACTACATAAGACTGATCCTGAACATCAGTTTGGCTGAGATAGATCTTCTCATACCCTTGGTGATTGCGTGGTTGTCCGTGCAGGTAGTTGTAGACACGTTCATCACCGGTACGCTCACCCATTGTAACCCATGACGAGAAGACACTGATATTGTAATCACCAGCTACACTGGTGATCGTCTTCTCCCGTTCGCGAACTGGTTTCCGCAGGACGGATACATTACTGAACAGGTTTATTCGTGGTGCGATCCAGACCGGTCTCTTTTCCAGCCTCTTTTCCATGGCCGATCTGATCTCTCTTGCTCTTCTCCCGAACACGAATTTGCACAGCATGTTCGCCATTCCCATCGGACGCATCTACACGAATGTGAGTGCTCCCTGTACGACGTGTGACAATTTGATCCTTCTGATCGTTTATTATGAAAGACCCTTTTGGATACCCTCCTTACTAGAGAGTTGCTCATGGAGAGAGACGCCGCAGGAAATGTGACTCGGAGCATAGTGGTGAGCTGTCTAGCTGCCGTTGTATGATGACCGCTCATCCCTGACCCTTGCACAGGTCGATTCGATGTACTGGGTATCCAGCGACCCGCAAGCTACTTCGTCAGTTCAGACGGCCAGCATCCCAGTGAAAGCATGAGGGCCGTCCACGGGATGTGTGCTTTCCCACCTTGTGCAGGCTCCATTGCCCTACCAGAGGTTTGGGATGTCAACTTCCCTTGCAAGGTCCTGGGCCATACGAATATGCAAATTCGTTGGATCTCGCCCACTATCAAATTCGATCATCCTGCTTTCTTTCGTGTCCTTTTGACAGTGTTTTATTTTGTGCTGGTGTGTGACTAGATATGATGGTGTACCCTGCAGGGTTTGCACGGTACAAAGATATATGGAATACTTCGGATATATTATTCATATTATGTATCATGTATGTTGCTTGGCACTGGGCGAAGGCGTCTCGTCTCCGCTCTCTGGGATGGTAGGTATTCTGAGAATTTGTCTGCAGGTGCAAGGTATGTTGTCTGTGATCAGCGAAATTTCAATGGGCACCAATTGTCTTGTTGCTGGAGTAGTTTGTAAGTTGACAACTCTATGTATAGCGTGCTCCGTTCTCATCTGATGAGAAGAGGGAGCAATGTACTTAGTTTGTCGGGTAGCTATGTACAGGAGGCTGTGGTACAATGAGGAGGGAAATGGAGTGGGCGAGAAGCCGAAGGCTTTTCCGGTCCGAAACTGCATGTACACCCGATGTAGTGGTTCAAACAGGGCAAAGCTCGCGCGCCCACTCCGCTTCTCACGCAGAGACCAACACCCGTATACACGCACCTCGTTCCTCGCTAACGAAGGTTCCAAGCTGTGTTAGCAGGGCCATCCATTGGCAACGACAATGCCATGCCCAAGCCATCGATCCATCCCTTTGGCATTACAGTAATAACCGCTAGCCACTAGCGTTAAACCCTCTTCGAACCAGGTTTCAAGTTTCCTGTTCCTCGTCGCCAGCCACTGCGTATGATGCATGAGGACGCTTCAAATGGGCTATCGTTTTGCGAGTTTCGTGTGCAGGTCCGCTTCATTTGAATCATTTCCCGGCTTTTTTTCTAGGAGTTCGTCTAAATGGTAAAAGAAGGCTCCGGGGAGTGCCACCGATCCGGGCCCCTCATCAGCGCTAAAGGCAGGGCAGAAATGGGAAAGTCAAGGACAGTGCCGTACGATGGCCCAATCGACGTCTCCGACAAGCTCTCGCGTAGTACGAAACTCATATAATGCCCTCCAAAAAGTACATGGTGATAGCCGCTCTCTTCCAAATGGATGGCGTGGTGGGGGGGTGAAACTCAGGGTCCAGGTCATTTATATGTCTCTCCCCGCCGGATTGAGTAGGACCGGTAGCATCCTCCCCCACATCCCGCGACAGCTCGCTTCTCGATCGTGCAGCCGCCATTCAAAGCTCGGAATGGGTTCCTATGATGCGACTGTTGGTGCGCGCGACGTGGTCATCAGAGGTTTTTTTGATAGACTTTATTGATGGGATCAAATGATAGGTACGCTCCTTGTAGGCGTATTCTGTAGGTGTCCGTCGCGAGATGTCGCATGTTTCTCTGGGGCCACCAACTGATGCCGTCGTGAACTCCAAGTCAACACATTCCTGTATGGGCTTGTCACGTACCAGTTCGCGGTATACTACCGGACGAGTAAGTAGAACCGAGTTTGCACACGAATTCACTGTCACATTTTATGCACCCTTGTCCCAGAATTCGATGATCCGCCAGCGACAAAGTCCGTCAGTTTTTCATTTCACGAGCGTACAGTTTCCTGACGATCGATTTCAGGTATATGGTGCTTTTCCTCTTCATTCTGGATACCTTCCACAGCGGGTCGTGAGTGTTTTGTCGATTTAGCGTTTAAAAGAATTGCCGATCGCTTTCACAGAGTTATATACATGGAATGGCGTTATACGTATGTGGCTTCGTCAATTATCGTTGTCGTGCATTCTCAGCACATCCCAGTGTTACGAACTTTGATAATCCACCAGCCCTCGCGCGTGCGTCGTCGTCTGAAACTGTTCTTTGGGGTCTACGTCTAATTAGGCTCAAAGTGGCCCAATGGCCGTACACGTTTACTCCGATCGCGACGGCACTTGCTGCGCTGGTGACGCAGACATACCTCGGATTGAGGTAAAGACAGAACGTTTGTTCTACCAACCGCGTTTCGGACTGAATCTACATGCCACAGGATATGGCGTTTGACGAACAGCAAATTTATGTACGGCGCGGTCGTGTTGCTCTCGATCCCTTCATTTACTCTGGGTATAACTTGCAGCATCGAGGCTTGGATGATCAATGTGTATGTTCACGAGTTCTTTTTTCACTGTACAGTAAAACTGATCACTAGTCCTCTAGTTTGTCCGAGCTACCCCGGATTACCCCACTCGTGATCGCGTGGTTATCCATGCAGGTCATCGTGGACACGTTCATCACCGGTACGCTCGTTCTACATGATTTGTGGGGTTACTCGTTTACACATTCCACTCTCAGTCACGTTGGTGGTCGTCTTCTCACGTTCGCGAACTGGTTTCCGTAGGACTGATTCGATCCTGAACCGATTTATTCGTGGCGCCATCCAGACGGGCCTCTTTGCAGGCATCTTCTCCTTGGGTGATCTGATCAGTTTCGTTGTCCTTCCGAAGACGAATCTGTACGGCATGTTTGCCATTCCCATCGGTCGTATCTACACAAACGTGCGTGTTCTTTGATACGACGGGAGATGTAAAAGACATGCTGACGGTCTTCCGCTTCCTAAGACGTTAATGGACACGCTCCTTAGTCGTCAGTTGCTCTGGCGAGAAACGGACGGTACGGAGAGCATGACTCGGAGTATAATGGTGGTGAGTCATTGCCGCACGATCGTCGCACGATTTCTAACTTTCCTTGCACAGATCGATTCGATGTATTGGCCAGCCGCAGATCCACAAGCCATCCAGTCGACCAGTATCCAACTCAAGACCCCCCGAGATACGTGTGATCAGTATGACCGTGGCGGCGAAGACTTGGAAGGCAAAGTCCTCCCGCTGGGGGTCTGAGACTCGGGAGGCCAACATTCGATTCAGGACGCTGCGAGGATTCTTTAGCTGTGGTTCGTCCCGAGGAACTGTTGATTGTTTCGTCGTCATTCGTTTTCCGGATATTTTTATATATGCGTTGCTCGACGTCGGTTTAGGTTGTACTCTCTGATTCTGGCGATGTCTTGCCATGGAGAGGCGCTTGTCCGACATGGAGTTGTAGTCCGCTGTAATACCGCTAACCGCCTATGATATACCGTGATAGTAATGCCGCAGCCAAAATGTGAGAAAAATGGCTGTAGACGCAACGAGTCCCAAGAAGGAGAAAGAACAGGGGGGGAAGCCGTGCGCAGGATGTCGTTGTCGTGACCGCTTGTCTAGAGGGGTTGGCATCCCACTTAGGGATGGTTACGAACAGCAAAATTCCCTTTATCAAGGATCTTTACGTGTCACGAATGCTCAGACGATGTCGGGTATCATTGATGATGATACGCTAGTGACGGTATGATGCTGACCGACGAGCATGTCGCTTGTTCGCATCGACTTTGACTGTGCTTCGCTTCAGTACCCCCATATAGTAGTGTTGTCCCGGACTCGGAGGCAGTCGACGTACCACCCCATCACCGATGGTCAATGGTCATATGCCACCGGAGATTTCTGATAGATGATACCAAAGGGTCGTGAATGCCCAGTCGACAGAAGGAGGGTAAGTCGACAGAAGGATATGTACCTACCGTGACCGCCGGAGGCCTGTGGCAGGCATGGAGCCGCATGGTACGGTCTAGCAGGCCTGCCAGGCGTCCGCACCAAGAAGTACTAGTTGCGCCACTTCCCGGAGGCTGCAAATAAAAAAACAATTCGTATTCCAGCGCTAAACTTTGGCTGAGAAGTTGGTGGAAGGAAGCGGAGTTACACGTGCTCCCAAACCAACATCAGGCCACACATTCTGCCACACTCATGAAACATGGACTAGCCTCCGAGAAGCCTCTAGATGGCATTTCGATCCATCAGTCAGAAGTGTTGGCGGCTCGATATGTGCTTCCTGTGTACAAATCCATTTATCTTGCTGTGATGCTGGTTCGTAGCTCACTTGTCAATATTTGCTGTGAGCGCTACCATTGAACGCATCGCATCCAAGGTCGGGGATATATATAAGCCGGGGATCCGACTGAAACGGTGTTCTACGTAACAGAATGCCAAACCCAGAACACGTCCACTCGATACATCCTTGCTCAACACCAAGTGTAGGACCCAGCTCCTCCAGACGATCGGCATAACCATTTAGTACGTAAAATTGACTTGATGACATCCGATGTCATCACCGCACATATGACTTTGAGACCGCCACCAGCCATGGTGTCATGGTGGTGATAAGTATGTGGCCGCATGCGGTTTCTTTTATTCTGGCCGCTGGAGTTGCTGCGTGGCAGGCTGGCAGCGGCCATTGGCACGTCTTGGACCCTCGTGTGGTTGACCTCAGGGTCCTTGAGTATATCTTTCTCGTCCAAGCCAAAGACAACCAAGTCCCCTTCCCCAGCACACCCTGAAAATCGTCTTTTAGCTTTCTTTCTTGGCTCGGAATGGGTTCGTATGACAAAATCATCGGTGCGTGTAACGAGGTGCTCGGTATGTCGGGACGGGTAATTGAGGGCATTCAATGATAGGTGCGCTTCTACTGGGAGTATTCGGTGAGTATCGTAATTTGTGTAATTCGGGGCACTGACACGCTGTGCACCAGTCAATACGTTCTTGTACGGTCTTGTCACGTACCAGTTCGCGGTGTACTACCGGACGAGTGAGCGGACTCTGCAAAAATGGGATCTTCAGACACTTATACTCCATTCCAGACTTCAATGATACACTGGTGATAAAGTCGGTCGATCAACGATGCGCGTATGTACACCTTTGACGCTCAAGTTTCCAGGTCTATGGTGCTCTTTCTGTTCGTATTGGATACGTTCCACAGTGGCTCGTGAGTACCGTTGAGCTGGCGTTTGGGAATCTGCTGAACTATTTTTTTTTTCACAGGGTAATATACATGGCCTGGTATTACGCGTTCGTACCCTCGCCAGCCATCACGTCTACCTGCTGTCGAGCGCATCCTATTCCAGCGTGAAAAACTACAACAATCCAGCAGCTCTTGCAGGTGTGTCATCGTAGCATCGCTCTGCTCGTTTCGATAGCCCTAATGATGTCGACGCAAGTTGCTAACTGGCCTCATACGTTTACGCCTCTCGCTACCGCGCTCGCAGCCCTGGTGACACACGCGTTTCTCGCGTTTAGGCAAGCATACAGCTGCGTTTGACAGCGTAGTCTCTGAACCATCGCAATGCAGGATATGGCGTTTCACAAAGAGCAAGGTCTTGTACGGATTGGTCATGTTGCTCGCCATCCCTGTGTTCGTTCTGGGAGTGACGCTCAGTATCGAGGTTTGGACCATTCGAGTGTATGCCCCCCCTGGTCGGCACGTCGTACCAGGCTGATCATGGCCTCCTAGGTTGTCTGAAATGCCCCGGGTCGCGGCTCTCGGGGACACGTGGTTGTCCATGCAGGTCGTCGTAGACATGTTCATCACCAGTAAGCTCATTGCTCGCGCCACGAAAGCATCTTCGACATACTTTTTTACCTCCAGTCACGTTGGTCACCGTTCTCTCTCGTTCGCGCACCGGGTTCCGTCGGACGGACACGATCCTGAACAGATTCATACGCGGCGCGGTCCAGACTGGTCTCTTTGCGAGCCTTTTTGCGCTGAGCGATCTGATCATGTCCGTGTTGTTCCCCGGTACGAATATGGGTCCCATGTTCGCCATCCCCATGGGCCGTGTCTATACCAACGTGCGTCCGTCCCCCCTCGAGCTCGTATTCTTCTTCTTTTCGCTGGGAAAGCTCATGTGTGCGCTCGGAAGACGCTCTTGGATACGCTCCTCGCGCGGAAGAAGTTGCTCGAGGTCGTAGGGAAGGACGTGCCGGAAAGCGCGACGCGCGGGGCGACGGTGAGTACTTTTTGCCTTTTTCTTTTTCTTGGGTGTCATCTCCAAGTTTTTTTCGTTTCGTTTTCGTCCCTCGAGTCCCTATTTACGCTGTTCCACCCCCATAGATCGATTCGGTGTACTGGCCGCCCGTTGATACGCAGTTCCTCCCGCCAACGACGACGCCTAGCGGGAGCACCGAGAATAAAGTCTAGACTTTGTGCTTTGCATGGCGGTTTTGGGGGATGCTGCACGTGGTCCCCTGTTAGGACTTGCAGAATTTACTGTCATGGGAAGTGGCATGGGTCTCGCGTCCATGGGGATGGTGATTGGGGTACAGCATGTACTTTGCATGTGGTTCATTGTATCAGTAGCTGCTCAAGTATAGTATTTAGCAACAACGATCCGTATGCCATCCGAGTCCATCTCTGTACGAATCCTGGGACGGCGACGCCGACCAGGGTGGGATCCCGAGAGGTGCGTAGTCCTCGTCTTCTGGTAGATTGACAATGCGAGAGTTGTGAGTAGACTAGACCGCCAACGCTTGCGAGTCGTTGGGTTGCCAATACACCGAATCGATCTAGGGTCCTCAGAAAGGAGAGAACGATCACCCCGAAATCGAACGTACCATGATACTCCGAGTCATGCTGGCCACCCCACCCTTTTTCACCTTGAGCAGTTCGCGCGTGAGGAGCGTGTCCAAGAGGGTCTATGTCACGTGTTCAAAAAACGGCAACAACAACGCGCGCGTCTCATGGGTGCTCACGTTGGTGTATATGCGACCGAGGGGAAATCCAAACATGCCATAGAGACCCATGTTTGGGAGAACGACGAAACTGACGAGATCACAGATGGCAAAGATGCCGGAAAAGAGACCCGTTTGGATGGCACACCGGATGAATCGGTTTAGGATAGAATCCGTCGCGCAAAGACCAGTTCGCGAACGGGAGAGGACGAGAACCATCGTAGCTGGCGATACGTAGTTTTGTAAGCGTTTTTCGTGATATATAGCGTGCACGAACGAACGAACGAACGAACGTACTGGTGATGAAGGTATCCACGACGACCTGCATCGACAGCCACGCAACTACGAGGGGCGTGAGACTGGGCAAACCCGAGAAACTTGGAATGGTCATGATTTTCAGTCCGGTTCGGCATGTCGCTCGTGAGACTTACACTTTAATGATACAAGCCTTGATGGTGCAGATCGTCCCCAGAATAAACGGAGGAAGGGCCAGCAACAAGACCACGCCGTACAGGATCTTGCTGCCCGTCAAACACCATATTCTGCCGTATGACAAATCAGAGACCGACGTATCAAGAATGTTCTGCACACTTGCCTGAACCCTAGGTATATATGCGTCACCAGGGCGGCGAGCGCGGTGGCAAGAGGAGTGATTGTATGCGGCCAACCGGCCACTTTTGAACGTCGTGAGTAAAGGACTAGAACGAGACATGACTACACACCCCGAAGTGCATCTGGATTACTGTAATTCGTTACGCTGGAGCACAGTACGCTCAGCACGGACGTTTGTGATCATTGACGGGGGTACGAACGTATAGGACCATATCATATATATGACTCTGTGGAAACGACTGAGCGTCTATCAAACACTGGCTCGATGGTACTCACGAGCCACTGTGGAACGTGTCCAGTATGAACAAAAATAACACCATATACCTGAAATTCCGAGTCAAAGCTTGTCCGCATGGAGAGGTGCCAGACCGACTTTATCACTAGTAGATCATCGAATTCTAAAACGGGACATAGGTCATGGTGCACATTCGACCGTCGGTGATTCCACTTACTAGTCCGGTAGTACAGCGCAAACTGGTACACGACAATGCCATACAAGAACGTGTTGACTTGGATCGCAAGAGAGGTGAATAACCAGTCCCCAAAAGCGATGGCGACGCTATTAAATGCAGACACTCACAGAATGCGCCTACCAAGAGTGGACCTATCGATCCATTCCGTCAACAAGACATATCCCAGAAAACGAAGCACTCGACAAAAGTTGCGCGCACCGATGGTCGTATCATACAAGCCCATTCCGAGCACTGAGCTACGGCTTCCGAGCGGTGGACGAAAAAGAAACCCAGTACTTCAGGTGGGGACGCCCCGCTCCTGCTTGGTTCGAGAGAGAGGTGCGTATTCATGCGAACCCGCAATCGAGTCCGCTGTCACATGAAATTGTGAAACAATTGCCAAAGTGAGATAAGTAGGGGGGCAAAGATTTAAAAAAAACGCATCGGGGGCAAACAATTTCCAGCGGTTGTAGTGTTCCGATCATAATGATTGGAATATTACAGGGACAAGTACTGGCAAGGCTCGGTAGAATCGATAACAGACGTGCCTTGCAGGACCGGCGAACCCACTGCTGGCATGGAGTGACAGGGTGTCAGTAGTGATCGAAAGCCGTCACGTGTTTCGGAGTTGAAACGTTGATCGGGGAGTAGATGTCACGGCAGTACATGGGATTCCCCTACATGCGTTCGACTGCGTGCTCCGGACCGAAAAGAACGTGGTTTGCCTTTCAAAAGTTCGCCGCGAGAGTAGTAGTACTCCGGGTCAACTTCCCATGACCGCCCATTTCGCTGAGTCAGCAATATGTCATAGATTGGTTGCCTGGCATCATATCAAACAGGTACACCAGGCAATTGGACATCAAAGTTCGTGCAGCAGGTAGTGGATCAACGTCTTCCGTGGTCCGACAGCCGTTTCGTCGATCTGGGACCGTATGCCGAACGCAATAGTAGCAAGTCATTACTACTTTGTACTCTTCACCACTGGAGAGGGCGTCAACGGGAGTGGAAGGCGTTTGCGCGTGGCGAACGTCGCACGGTAGTAGTAAGGCTTGGGTGACAGTTCCCGAGAGCGGGAGCCCCTGAAAATCCGGGATGTCGGACGCGCGACAGACATGCACAGGACACATTGCTGTGCCACCCTACCCTGAAATGCAGTCGTTTCTGGCGGACACTTCCCGGGCGGGTGCACGAACGTCGTTCTGAAACGATTCTCACTCCAGGGAGAAATGATCCTAGTCGTCGCTGTGCGTTCGACGGTGACTGAAAAAGGGTTTAGCCTCCGGTTGTTCGTCACGCTAATTTCGTTCTCGCAGCGATGTTCCAGATGAGTAAGTTGCGGCCGAAATGAGCGTTCCCTTTCATCATATGGTTGGTACCCGAGTCCGGCTTCTTGGGGACCCTGGCTATTCCCTTTTCATACTATGCCTGCTTGATTGACGGGTAGTAACATGACGGTGAACAACGAACCTGGGCACATATCCTCGGGGCGAGGAACTTGGACACCGTAGTAGTCCATGTCTGGATTACGTGGTCGTCTGATCTGGTGATGCCCAGTCATCAATTCATCCACCTTTGCGAGAGGGGAGGGGCACTCCTAGAATTAGTGCTCAAACTCGCCGCTCTGCATCGAGAAAAACTGCGTACAACAGTCCTGGAACCAGTTTATCAGCCATGACAGACAGAAACCCTCGTACACTCGACGTCGGACCTCTGGAAAAGTTAGGGGGAAGGCGGTCTTGAAGGGGTAACGTTCTCTCCGCGCTATGCAACCTGAGCATGGCGGGCGCATCATCACTCACGATAAGGTCGGCGTCACTAGGTAAGGTGGACTTGATCATCTCACGAGCAAGATGTATTTGTACTTGATATTGTTTGGTGGGCACGAAAATGCAGCGAGGACGGTCAACGGAAACAGGCAGGGCTAATCGACGATGGCACTCGATGTGTCACATGCGAATCTGGTTGCTGTAAAAAACACGCAGGAGTCAACGGAAAAGAAGTCCGATCGGAAAGGGAAGCATATCTCGAGAAGGCGTGCGCGATACCTAATTTGGACGAGTGGATCTGAGGGTCTAGACACGTCGTCGATGGGGGAAGCCTAATAGCCTCAGAACCGAGCGTCGAGGCTCGATAGGGGGAAATTTTTAGGTGTAAACCGCGCGAACCTGCCGCTGGAGGGTGTCCATCATGCGCATGCGAAGCTCAAGGTGCAGTTGTGGCGCGTTGCTGGAATCACACATCGAAGGCCGTTGGTTCGTTGAAGGAATCAGATTACGTAAGAAACTCGTCGATGTTTCCGCCGTGCAACTCGTCGGCGCGTCGATGGCACACCAAAGATGCCTCTGATCAGTAAAATCTTTTTCCAGTACGTTTTTGTCCAAAGGGACGATTCAAACATCGCTGAATTCAATAGGCCACGCCGCATTCGGACAAGATTCGTTGACTGCCAACTGCGAGAGTAGTCATGTACTCAGATCGGGAGTTGCGAGAGAAGTTCGAAGGCCGACCGAGGGTTCTTCCTGCCAATGCGGACCCTCGTTTGGTGGGATCCGGGACTATATCATGAATCACAAAGGATCCGGTCATCCCACCCCTCCGCCGTCGACCTTGACTTGGTGAGCGACAAGGACTCAGAATGGGCTTGTATGACACGACCATCGGTACGTACGACGAGGTGTATAATGAAGGGGATGTCTTATTGATGGGGTCGAATACAGGCACCCTTCTCGTGGGCATATTCTGTGAGTGTCACATCCGCATGCATGTGGTAGGCCCCTACTCACTCGGCGTTGCGACCAGTCAATACATTTCTCTACGGGCTTGTCACGTACCAGTTTGCAGCATACTACCGGAGAAGTGGGTCAAAGTTTCAAAGACGGCCCGTCATAACTCACTTTTCGTTGTAGAATTCGATGACCGGCCTGCGACAAAGTCGGTCAGTTTCTGGTCGCCGTGTTCACATTTTTTGACAGGCGATTTCAGATATATGGTGCTCTTTCTGTTTGTTTTGGATACGGTGCATACCGCTTCGTGAGTCCTCTTCGTCGTATGCTGCTTGTATGCGAGTCGATCGTTTTCATAGGACCATTTACATGGCATGGGATTATACGTTCGTACGCATCACGTCCCTCATCCTCGCGCTCAATGTATGCTAGCGTAACGAACTATGACAATCCAGCCGCCCTTGCAGGTGTGTCATTAGTTCGCCATTCGTTCCAGGTCTGATGGTCTACAAAGTGGCAGAATGGCCGTACACCTTCACACCTATTGCTACAGCCCTCGCTGCCTTGGTGACGCAGTTATACCTAGGTTTGAGGTAAGACGTATGCTCACCAACCCGAGTTCACTGAGCATGATCTCTTTTGTAGGATATGGCGTTTGACGAGCAGCAAGATTTTATATGGCGTGGTCATCATGCTAGCGATTCCCTCGTTTATTCTGGGTATGGCATGTAGCGTCGAGGCATGGATAATCAAAGTGTACGTTTTACGACTATTACACCGCGTTAGTGGATTGACTGGTGTCGTCTAGTCTGTCCGAACTACCCCGGATCACCCCACTGGTGATTGCATGGTTGTCCGTGCAGGTCGTGGTGGACACGTTCATCACCAGTACGTGGCGTCTACTCTGGCCCGCACGACGTGACTAATGACCGCCAAGTTACGTTGATCACCATCTTTTCTCGTTCTCGAACTGGTTTCCGCAGGACGGATACAGTTTTGAACCGACTCATTCGCGGTGCTATCCAGACGGGCCTCTTTGCCGGGATTTTTTCGCTGGGCGATTTGATCACATTTGTCCTCTTGCCGACGACGAATTTGTATGGCATGTTTGCCATACCCATTGGTCGTATTTACACCAACGTAGGTGTTTTCGGTGCATAGAGGGACGCTGACACGGTTTCTGTTTTCAAGACGCTCTTGGACACGCTACTCACGCGCGAGTCTCTCAAGGCGGAGATGGCTGGGACGTATAGCGCGAGCGGAGGGGTGAGTTCGTTTGGGTAGTGTGGTGTCGTCGTCGCTCACGGACACGTGTAGAGCGGTTCGATAGGGTGGGCGCGTGCTGGGTCGTCACAGGCTGTTTCGACGGTGCAGTCGGCTAGCATCCAACTTCGGGTTGAAAAGGGGCCGCGGTCGTCTGGGGAGGACGTGGAGGGTAAGCTAGTCCCGTTGGCGGTGTAGTGGGGTGTGAAAAACGGTATTCGTCTTGGTGTTTTGAAATGATTTAGTGTATCGCGACTCGATCATGACGTCAGAGGTTTGCGCCTTGATATTCTGCTCCACATTTCTGGTAAGTCGATAGCGGGGCGAGTCGATGAGTGCCCTTGGCCCAGGGTTCAAAGAATGGTCAACGTTGTCGCCAGATGATCTTTTTCATTTATGCCTGCACGATCAGTTGCGTCCTGCCAAAATGTCCCGTTTTCGGACTCACCGCGAGGCCAAAGCTGGGCAAGAACTTTACGCCATCGCCATCTTTGGTCGACATGTTGCTGCCCCACTCGACACCCCGAAACCTGAAGGCCTGACGATGATGAGGGCGTTGCGCCACCGTTCGGATCCGCAATCGACATTGTTCCTTGACCGGATCCTAATCGCTCGCCTGGACTGAGGGAGTAGAACAAGCATACGAAATTTGGTGATATTTATCGCGCAGGCAACGTTTCAACGTGTCGCTACCGTAGCTCCACTGGCGCTCGTCACCGTTTTCCCCACACCCTCCGATGTTACCGTCCAGGTCGGACAAGCTGAACCTTTCTCCCCTCAAGAGGGCTGCAAGCCCTCGGATCGACTGCCGTGACTTGTTTTCTACGGAACAACTCTCTCCAACAGATCATACCGTTTCGCAACGCGACAAGCACTTGCGAGGCGCCCGGAAAAGCACCCAGGATGTCGTGCTCCATGGAGCGCCTCTTCCGCTCGTCTGGGTAGGTCGTGGTCGTCGTTGGCGAGTTCGCGTCCTCTGATGCATTCCATACAGGTGCTTGTATTCGACAACGTTATTCCAGATCATGCTGTACCATTTTCAGAGGCATATGGTGGGCCTCAGTTCATCGCACGAGCGTTTTTGGAGGTAATGTTTGTCGCTTTTGCGTTTCGTATGTCCATCTGATTCTTGTCTCTTGGTACAAAGGGTCAATATTGTGAGCATTCGAATGTATCCCTGTTTCGCGTCTGAAGTCATTCGGTGCTAGGTATCGGCAAAGCGGGAACAGGATTACCGCTTGGTGCCCTTATTACCTATGCAGGTCGTCAGTTGACCGTGAGTGACCGCACATGTCTCCTCGTGGGGATTCCGGTGATCAACTCTACTAGGTCAAACGATATGAGGTCCTCTGTTTCGCAGCCGAAATGCGATGGGCTTTCGCCCAAGATCAGTTTCAACAAAGCTCTTTCATTGTTTCAAATATGTCGAGACATTCGTGCAACTCACCCCGTACCCTGACTGCGGGAGGGTTGTTGTTTGGTGATATCTTGCGTGTCGTTCCGGAACCTGGGACGCATTGCGCCACGTCGGGGTACTTCTCATTCGTAGTGTCCATCGTTGACTCACTAACGTTCCGTCCCTCCCCGTCAGTTATGATTCCCCTACCAAATGTAGCTCGCCGCTGTCCCCGATGAGCCGCCAAGTGATCGAAGAAATGCGCGCTTCTGCGGCGTCTGAGACTGAATCTACGAGAATGACTGCGCATTTAGCTCGAACTTCACCTCGCTCTGTTCTTTCCACGCATTACGAGGATGGTGCCGTTGCAGAGTCGTTCGATGACGAGTCGACATCCCAGGCTCAACGCGGTCACATTTGTTCCCGGACATGTGGGTGTGGCTCTGTCCGAGGCCAAGGTAGTCAGACGCTAAAGTCTCCGGGCAAATTGTCCCCGACGTTATTGCTTGGACAGGCAGCCACAAAGCTTCACAGATTGAGCGCAACCCCACAAGCTCAGAGGTCTGTCTAGAGGATCCATAGTCTGCAGTGACTGATCCATACGTTAGGACGGAACTGACCACGAATGAACGCGATTCTACGACCGACGACGAGCAATCTCAATCGCGCCGTCGGGCACT
>JBBPTZ010000347.1:5555-25243 GCA_038094315.1 Phylloporus cf. tubipes | reverse complement strand
CTGCTGGGGGCGGTATGACTTTGCGTGCTCTCTGGACTCTTTTCGCGGGAACATGGGTGTTTCAGCGGTTTCCCACCCTTGATCACCCAAATCTCCGTTACTATTTCCGGGCACGTCAGGCAGCCAGCCATCAGCTGAGGGCCCGACATTTTGCCATGACCCCTCCTCCTCTGCATCATCTACAGGATCATCTGAAGGGAAACCGGCTGTCAGCATGATCTCAGAGTTTCGCACAACTAGAAAAGAAAATCACCCGGGAAGCCTCCGAATTCTTCTTGTTCCCTAATTGTATCCATGGCTGTAGATGGGTGCTGAATATGATGCGCAAGTGGGGGCGATGGAACTGAAGGTGCAGGGGGTGAAGAAGGTGGGGGCGGGGGCGGGGGTGGGGTACCGGCGACGGGGACCGTCGGAGTGGGTACTTTTTGTTTGCCCTTCTTCCCCATATTTTGTGCGCGGTCCGCGATTGCTAGCTAACCTCGTTCGCAATGACGCATGCGACACGCGAAGTAAATGAAAGCCTCGAGGTGCCTGTGCTTTCGATGGAGAGAGCGAAAAACTGTGATTGGCACGCAAAACCTGGCGGGTTTACGACGGCGCTTCGACTGGCCGCAGCTGCGTAGTGCCAACGAAGGCGCAGATAGAACGGCGGACGAAAAATGGCTCAGATAGAGCGGATATCTTGATATGAGCCTGAGCTTGCAATGGGAATGCGGAAAGAAGGCGTCCTGTGAACGAACACGAGGCTTTCATTTGCCAAACCACAACCCTACACCGAGACCATAATTATATCCTTTTGACTACCTCATCCACAACTTCGCTCGTGCTGCTCCTCCCACCAAGATCAGGCGTCAAGTATCTGCCTTCCCTGATGACATCGTCCACTCCGTGCTCAATGCGAGCAGCTCCATCTCCGTAGCCAAGCTGACGAAGCATGAGCGCGGCAGAACGGATAGCAGCCAATGGGTTGGCAATATCTCGACCAGCGATGTCTGGAGCAGATCCATGTACGCTGGGATTTCTGATGAGATCCTCTTACCAATACCATCCATCACATTCACAACTCACGGTTCGCCCATAACGAAGCTATCCCCTGCGTTGATCGAAGGCACGAGGCCAAGAGAACCAACGAGTGCAGCCGCTGCATCGCTACCTTACAGAATCAACGCAAAGGATGCACCAGCGACACGTAACTCACGAAATAATATCGCCATAAAGATTCGGCGCAACCATCACATCATAGATACTGATCGTGGTCACTCTTCCGAGCTGGGAAAGAGCTTTATAAAGTACTCACTGCGGTTCCCGAAACAGTCTGCAAATGGTCAGCGATAATCAAGGCGAGAAAGAGCTAGAACAAACCTGTATACGGCACTGTCAACGAGTTGTTCCGCAATTGTGACACTATCGTATTTCCCATTCATGCCAGGCAGTGCCGGAATATTACGGACAGTTTCGCGGAAAAGCCCGTCTGTGACCGAGAGCACGTTTGACTTGTGAATGATAGTGACATGCTGTGGCAAGATGTGGTTCGGTCCGACAGATGGAACTCTGGACTGCACAGACCTTGCGGGGCCGACTTGTGGCAATTTTGAAAGCCATTTCTCCGATACGCCGCGAAGCATGCTGTGTGATAAGGCGGACTGCTCGGGTTTCCGTGCCTTTGTCTCCGACAGTCTGCGTTTCTTCTTTGATATACTGGGCTCAGGAACTTAACTGCGGGCGTCTCCGCCACGATGTGGTGACAAACTCACTAGACATTCAGTGTTCTCCCGAACAACCACAAGGTCGACTGTCGGCTGTTCGTTTGGTGTGGAAGCTACCTACCAGCACGATTCACGACCATCACGTTCGGTAATAAAACATCTACTCACAGAAGACACAGGTCTGATATTGGCATACAGGTCCATTTTTTTGCGCAGAGCAACGATAGGAGATGAATACCCAGAAACCTTGCGCGAAGGAGAGCTGGGTCGCACAGCATGTGTACAGTTATACGATAAATGTCTGACGTGAAGGAATACCTGACTGCTCCGAACAAAGCGCAATCACACTCGTTTTTCAACACCTCGACTGTTTCATCTGGCAGGGCAGTGCCTGTCCTCTGAAAGTACTCAAAGCCAGCTTGGAGGTCGATAAATTCAGTTCGGGGTATCAGAGATCCCAGAGCCTGGATTGCAGCCTTTGCGCCCTTTGCTCGGAGTGGTCAGAGGAGAGTTGCGGCGAACGTTGCGGACATACTGGAAGAACTTCCCGACCAATCCCGTCGGCGGGAATCATGCCAATCTTGAGAGATTTCCTGACGGCCGTAGCCATAGAACGAAAAGGCGTATTCAATGTCATGTCGATCGTGGACGTTCAGTGGAGCGATACACGGTCACGTGGTCTCCTCAAGTCTGCGACGCGTGCTTGACTGAGGACGAGGAATGGCCCAAACGACGACGACGAGCCAAGTGTTGTTAAACAGCACTAATATACAGGACCATGTCTCTTCAAAGCGCTGCAGATCACCAACGCCAGACGATCCATCCACGAAACGACCGCGTCCAAACGATTCGGTGAAAATTAACTCACAACGGCATTCAATATTCGCCCTGCTGCAGGCGTCGTCTCGGCGTCCACCATCGAGCTCCCCACGAATCATTCGTATGCATCTCTTCCTTTCCGCATGCCGACTGCTTACTCTCGCCCGTGCAAAGTGCCTTCACGTCTTATACTGCAATCCTTTGTATCCTCACATAAATCTGATGGATTCAGGTGCACCGCTATCGACGACCATTCCTTTGTCACGCCACCTTATTCCTGCGCATACTCTTATGGTAAGAGAGGCCGACGTACTTTGACATTCGAATACTCACGTCGACGAAAAGGTGCCAAGGGTTGTGGCGCACCCCTTCTTGCCGTAGCCACAGAAGAAGGCTCAGTATCCGTATTTGACACTTCTAGACGTCGCGAGTGGGATTTCGGTACGGGCGCCTTCCATTCCCCAATCCTTGGCAACTACTACCGCCCATAGAGCCTCAACGCACAACTTTTCGGCCCCACGAAAACGGTATATTCGACGTGAAATGGAGTCTGGATGACTCTATGCTTGCTACGGCATCCGGGGACAAAAGCGCACGAATCTCTTCCGTCGAAACACAGAATCTGTTACACCAGCTTCAGACTCACACCGGCTCTGTCAAGTGCATCTCATGGGACCCATCTCATCGCGACATCCTCAGCACAGGGAGTAGAGACGGAAAAATCTGCGTATGGGACCTGAGGGTGGCAAGCAGTCGCGCGGCAACTGGAGAAAATATTCCAGTACTACAGCCAGTCATAACCGTCCACGGCGCACATTGTCAAGGGAAATCGAACGGTGGACGCAGAAAGGTGCCTCCACTTCCACGGAGTGTCACAAGTATACTCTATGTCGGCGCGCAATCTCATACTCTAATTAGTAGCGGATCGTTCGATGGGTATGTCACAATCACCAACAAAGACGTGGTATACTTATCGAGTATTCAGTATCCTGCACCTGTGGGATCTTCGCCTGCCAGATGACCCTAGACGAGGAATAAGATCGCCTTGTGCATCATCGCCTGATGACGCAACAACAATGAATGGATCGTGTCGTCCACGCGGGATCTCGAGCTTGTGTGCTGGTTCTGGACCAACATCTGGTCTCCTCTTTGCACTGGGGGCTGATTCTCGGTTATACACACACTCATCACCTTCCTTGACACCACTGGAAGCGGAGGCGCACCCGAACCTCAGAACATCTTTCTATGTTCGACTTGCTGGGTCGCCTTGTGGACGGTGGCTTGCTAGTGGGTGCTCGGGAAAGAACGGTAGCTCGTTCCTATTGGATGTTAGCAACGCTACGCGTCTGCCCGCATCGCCCTACTCCAAACAATCACTAGCTGCCGCAGTGGAGCTCCGTGGGCAAACAGGTGAAGTCGGTGCCGTAGATTGGGCAAACGAAATGCTGGCCACCTGCGCCGACGATGGTACCGTTCGAATTTGGAGACCCGATTACGACGTTTTCCAGAAGTGTCTGTCAAATCCGGATGCGGAAAGGTGGAGTTGGAGTTGGTCAGAGGATGCTATGGTTGCCGACAGGTAATTCTGAATAGCGTTTGCTGGTCGTCAGCCGTTATCCTGTCACCGAACCGCAATGGACCATCATTACAGTAAAGCCAGCGTTGGCAAGACAGGAGCTGAGCGCATGTGATTGGTGACATCATTTGTGGATTCGTTTCGTCATGCACGGCAGCCCCTTGCTCCAAGTATAAATGACGAAAGGTTCCTCGTGGGCGATACCATTCTCCGATGTCAGAGAACACATTCAAGTCGTTTGCTGTGCTTGGGGCGGGAACACTCGGTTCGCCTTTAGCCCAGGTCCGTAGCTTGGCCGAAGCAAGGCCGGACTTTAACCTCCGATGTCTAGGCGCTGGTAGAGAATGGGGCTTCGGTCGTTGTATTCACTCGCCCTTCTTCCAAGCACAGAAAGTTCCCCCCAGGGGCTACTCATGTGACTGTTGATTTTACGAACTCGCAAGCGCTTACACAACAATTCCGATCGCACAACTGTGAAGTAGTTATTTCGGCCATCAACCACAATCACCTGGAGGTGCAAGCACGTACCCTCGAGGCTGCGAAGAATGCGGGCGTACGGTTGTATATTCCCTCGGAATATGGAATCCCTTCGGAAGGGCAGGATGGTATCTTGGGTCATAAGAGCGAGTTCATTGGTGGGTATATGAATTATATGCCTGAACACAATCTTAGCGTGTCCTAGAACAAGTCAGGGCAGCAGGGATATCGTATTTACGACTTTACGTATGTTGATTCCTTTCCATATTCCGTGTCCGCTCATTGTGTATGCCAGACGGGGTTCTTCATGGATTTCATCCCATTTCTCCTGGGGATCGATTGGAACAAAGAAGTAACCTTGATTGGAGAAGGAAAAAAACCTGCGTCGTGGACTTCACTTGCAGACGTGGCAGGTACCGATGTTTCCCGTGAATAAGAGTCAAATTTATCAAACCTTGCAGATTATCTGGCGTACGTGGTCACGCATCTCCCTCCGAAAGATTTGGACAATCGCACTCTTCGAATCGAAGGGCAGCGTTTGAATTACCTCCAGATCGCCGACCTTTATGGAGGCTCGGTCAAGATCGTCCATGCACCCCAATTCCCTGACGACATCGACGATCCCCGGCTCAGAGAATACTTGCAAGCGAAGGTAGAAGCGGGAGAAGGCACTGTGACATACAACATCAAGACAAGTAAGGATGATTTTATGATTGACAACGACCTCTGGCCTGGCCACCACTGGCTTACCGTGTGCGAGACTCTTGGTTTGTAGAACAAGACTGGTGATGGCCGCAGTACGCTGAAGTTTTAAATGTGCGGAGGAATTGTACCATGAAAAAATGTAACTAATACGGTCGGCATTATCATCAGGTGGTACGAAAATCAGTGTAACAACGGGAGCTACTTACCGCGTTGCGTGGGTTTGTAATCAATGATTCTCCGTGACCTGACCCATGGCATGCTTCAGAGTGAACTCGAAGTTTATCCAGCCTACCTAGCTCGGTCTTTACAGCAGCCAAATCTGCACCCAATCTCAAAGTAGGTCAAATTACAAAGGAATTAGTATATGTGCTTGGCCATACAGCGGGTATACCAATATCCGCTCAAGATCAACTGCGCGGGAGATGTAAGAAGTTGGCGCGATGAGGCTCCTATTTCTTTTGGATAGCGTTCACCAACCTGACCGATACGGTAAGTGTGTTACGATCTGGGACAAGGATCGCTCACCAGTCGAGACCCTCTTCTAAACCCTCGCCTTTCGTCGCACAACTACCACGCACACTCCACTGTCTTGTGGTCTCCGCGCCTGCAAGTCCCAATTGTTCACTGATCTCTTCCGGCTTCAAAGCGCCATCTACGTCTTGCTTGTTGCAAAACACAAGGAGCGGTACATCGCTTAGTTCGTCCTCCGAAAGCATGGTCAGCAACTCGCTTCGCGAAGTACCGAGGCGAGGATGGTCAGATGAATCTATGACGTAGATGATTGCAGATGTGTTGGGGAAGTAACATCTCCAATACGGCCTATTGCAGGAGTCACTTTGTGTACCATAGCCATATACAGAACGACAGCGCACCGAATGCTCGACTGTCCTCCGAGATCCCAAACCTGGAATTTAATATTCTTGTACTAGCGGGATTCAGAGCAGGTAGCCAGCTGACGAAGCACTGACGAACCTCCACGGTCTCGACGTTGAATCCGATTGCTTCGGGTCCGAGTGTGTCAGCTGGCTTCGTAAGTGAGGCTATGGTTACTCACTGGGTATTGTAGAAACTACTTCACCAATCTTTGCTCAAAACTATAAGATGAGTTAACCCGGGAGACCAAAGAACTCGTACCTGCAACCGGTACAATATCGTGGTCTGCGCTCGTGTGAGAACATAGGAGGTTCAAGCTGATCAATGATAGCCCTACCTTTCCCGCTGAATCAAGACCAAGCATTAATATACGGACATCTTGGTCTTTGCTCCATCGCACCAGTGACGCGAACGAGTTGAGCAACGAAGAAAAAGTAAGACCCATAGAACAAAAGAAAATAGCAAAGTGACTTGAGCTGTCCCGGCTAAGTCACTGGTGTTTGAGTCAAACCCGGGCGTGGGAGCGAGCGCTACAAGCTTTGTATGGTATTCGACGTGATGTACCGAGTACATGGATTGAACGAGCGATTGGTAGGTCAGGCAGAAATAGGAACCCGAAGAGCGGCTGCCACCTCAATTGGACCACTGGCAACAGTCGCACAAGCCCGAGGACGCTTCGCGACTGCCAGTTGAACTGCTCCCATGAATATTTCATCCTCCGTCCTGTGCGCACCCTCAACAGGTCCCAGCAAAGCCTCAAAGTCCTTTCGAACGACGTTGACGGCCACTATATCAACAGAGGCTGCCTCTCCATTCCGCAAGGTCTGTGGGACACCTGCAGCACCGATCTGGCTCTCTGTCCAAATGGGTCTCACATCATCTTTGCCAACGCCAACGCCAGCACGCCCGCCCATCTCTGCCCAATCACTAGTGCGATTGATGTTCAGCTCCGTGAAAACAGTATCGATAGCGTGGATAAGACCGTCGATCTGTTCGGAGGTATGGCGGGGTGT
Organism: Phylloporus cf. tubipes; assembly: GCA_038094315.1. Taxonomy (NCBI): domain Eukaryota; kingdom Fungi; phylum Basidiomycota; class Agaricomycetes; order Boletales; family Boletaceae; genus Phylloporus; species Phylloporus cf. tubipes. Next base: position 18,074 of record JBBPTZ010000347.1, on the reverse strand, counting down.
AACAGTGATTCTCAAACGTTCCTCGCCGACTGCAACAGTAGGATAGTTGATAGCCTGAACATAGATGTCGTGTTCGTGCAGTAGTTTATCACTTGCTAGCTTAGCAAGTCTTGCATCTCCCACGAGAACTGGCACGATGTGGGATGGTCCTGGAATGATAGGTATATCCAGTTCAGCGAGACGCTCCTTGACCTTGCGGACATTGACTTGTTTTAAAGCGCGGTCGCCAATATGATGTTTCTGGTAGACGATCGACGCGCGAGAGCCGGCGACGCAGGCCGGCGGAAGTGAGGTGGTGAATATAAAACCTGGGGCGTACGAACGGATCATGTCGATGAAATCAGATGAACCGACGACATAACCTCCAACGGAACCGTAAGCTTTGCCCAATGTACCTACGCGCGCGATCAGGGAACTGGAAGTGCGATTTGCAATACTCTACTTACCAGTAATGATATCAACACGATCCATAACACTACCCTTGATGGCCACGGGACTTTGGCCTGCCTTTTGGTGTACCTCGAAATCGAGATGTTCAGCAACTCCCGCACCACGAGGACCGTACAAGCCCACGGCATGGACTTCATCCAAGAAAGTCAAAGCACCATATTTCTTGGCCAGATCACAGATTTCGCTAATAGGCCCGATGCTGCCACACATAGAATAGACGCTTTCAAATGCGATGACCTTTGGAGTCTCACGAGGCCACATCCTTAGCTTGTTTTCTAGGTCCTCCAAGTCGTTGTGCTTGAAAATAACCTTTTTCGCACCAGAGTGACGGATACCCTGAATCATGGACGCGTGATTGGACGCATCGGAGAAGTACACCAAGCCGGGCAACTTCAATCCAAGGGTCGAAAGAGTAGCGTCATTTGCCACGTAGCATGAGGAAAAGACAAGCGCCGCCGGCTTCCTATGCAGCGAGGCCAATTCGTTTTCAAGCGCAAGGTGCATAGCACTGTTTCCGGCAATGTTTCGTGTTCCTCCGGCCCCAGCGCCGTACCTGTCCAGCGTTCGGCTGTGCATCAAAATTGATGAGAAAGGTACGGAACATGTTGTTTTCAACGTACTGCATGGTTTCGAGGACGACTGGATTATTTCCCATGCCGAGATAATCGTTGGCGCACCACACTTCAACTTCATCCTTGACACTTGCGGTGTGGGCAACTGGGAATTTGTTCGCAAGCCTGTTGATGTTATTGAAGTAACGATAAGACTGGTCCTTGTGCTTCTTCTCCAGCTCTGCTGCGAAGAGTTTATCATAGTTGAAGGCGCCCTGGTTATGGTTTTGCGCGCCAACGACTGGCGCTGGGGCGGCGGCAAGGTGGAAGGGACAACCGCCCGGTACGACATCACCGGAGGCCTTCTGGGCTGAAGCGGTGTCTGCCTTTGCAGCTGCTGCGAGGTCCTCGGCCATGCGGGCAGCTGCTCGAGCGGCGGAAGCATGAGGACATTTGGCGATGTCAGCCTCGCTAATCTCGGAGCCGGGAAATATGCCCTTGCTATGGTGGATTCTCTGTACGTCTTCCTGAGCGGCGACACTGGCATAGCCAGCAACCATCTGTGTGGAACGCATCTGCAGGGCAGGACCCATGATTGGACATTTTGTGGCAGATTCGGTAAGCTGGGAAAGGGCAGGAAAGCGGGAGGACGCGAGGCTAGACAGAGAACGAAGTGTCTGGGATTGCGTCCTGCCGAGGAAAGGGCATGATTTCTTGAAACGCGAGAGGGCTACAAGCCTGTCCATCTATAAAACGGGGTACAAAGCTGAGATGGGTGAGAGGGAATGACTTTTTTTTTCTGACAAGGTGGAATATAACGGATGAATTGCACAGACTTTGATTGGCTGATCCGGGTCACGGGATTTCTCCTGGTCACCGACTCGGAGATGCGTCACCTCCGCAGCTTGGACACGGTCCGTTTGGTAGCCGCAGGGTATTCGCTCTAACCACCTTCAATGGCCGCATCGAGCTCATCTTTACATCTGCCTGTTTCCCCTGCTCGTGATATACCTGTCACCTTTTCCGCGAGCTTAAGGAGCTGGTTCGTTTCATTCTCTTCATGGTATGCCGTTTGATCCAACGTAGGAATGCCGTCCAGGTGGAGCACTGGGGAAAAACAAGGTGCCGCAGCTGAAGAGCGTCTTTTGAGGTGCGGATACCTTCCGCATCCTACATCGAACTCATCCCAGTCTCATCCAGGCGGCTCCCTTTCTTCCTACCAGAGAGTACCCCTCCGCCCGAGAATAGCCCGGTGGTCGCCCGCAGCGAACGAATACAGCTAGCGTCTCCAAACCGTTATCTCAATTCTCTCTCGATCAAGGCTACGAATCCATCCCCGACAGCCCCTCCACCTGCTATTATCCTCCACGGTTATGGGGCTGGCCTTGGTTTCTTCTTCCGCAATTTCTCTGCCTTGGGCAAGTGGGCAGGTAATCGTGGCACCAATGTCTATGGCTTGGACTGGCTTGGCATGGGTCGTTCTGCTCGTGTTCCGTTCCGAATCAAGGCGAAACGAGGCGACATCCCTGGTCGCGTGCAAGAAGCTGAATCCTTCTTCGTTGATTCTCTTGAGGAATGGCGCTCCAAGATGGGCGTGGAGAAAATGACCCTCATTGGACATTCTCTCGGTGCATACCTCAGTGTTGTATATGCACTCCGCCACCCTACGCGGGTTCATAAACTCATATTACTATCTCCCGCCGGTGTACCCCACGATCCCGACAACTTAACGATGCCCTCAAGAGAGTTGACCGACGTCGGCGAACCTGGTAGCTCGACCAGAGCTGCAGCGGAACCTGCATCCCCTTCTGAAATTCGGCGTACTCGTAACAAGCAAAGAGCAATCAAGAAGGAAGAAAGTCGTTCTCGGAGGTTGTTTGCATATCTGTGGGAGGAGGGATGGAGTCCACTTCAGGTGATACGTTCGACACTGTTCCTGGGACCCTTGCTAGTGGGAAAGGTTCGTCTGTCATCTGCATTACAGTGCTTGAAGTGCCTTATCGTGATTTCGTACAGTACTCGAGTCGTCGCTTTGCCGGTTTGACGGAAGACGAAATCCGCGACGTGCACGACTACATCCTTAACATGACCCTCGCCAAAGGTTCTGGCGAATATTGTATATGTAAGGGCCTTTTAGTTTTGTGTGTGCTACGATCTCACAGACCCTAGCTCACATCCTCGCACCATATGCTTATGCACGCATGCCCTTGGTTGACCGCGTGCCTGCACTGAAGATACCTATTACTTTTGTCTGTCAGTGCATTATCTCCCATGTGGATCAAGCACAACTCACCATTTTCACCACTTATTGAATACTCTATTAATTCTAGACGGTGAACATGACTGGATGGATCCTGTAGGAGGCCTCCAGGCTCTACATAATCTCCGTCTAGCGGGCAACGAGAGTGGTCGCATGTTTGTCGTCCCCAATGCGGGGCACCATTGTAAGGATACCATACAATTATTCTGGTTCTAACCACACTCATTTTGTTCGTTAGTATATCTCGACAATCCGATCGCTACGAACGATTTGCTTGTCGAAGAGCTTAATCTTGCCGATTGATAGCAATAGCATCTTTTTGGGTATTCTGGCATGAACATTTGACGTAACGTATATTTCGCAGTCCCTAATGATAGATTCCAATGGAAGCCTACAAATCCCGTTGGTTGTAATTCTGCATGTCTGCAACGCATATTCCTGTACCCTATGAGATTGTAGAAACATTGTTTCTGTATATATTATGACCACTGCGTGGTCGTATTTCCCACTTCACGCCGGGACCACGGGCTGCCAACTAATCACCCGAAATCACAATCTCACCTCGCGATTCGAAATTCAGCTTGCGTTTATTATGTACAGTACCAAGTCACTACGCCCGACTGAGCGCAGACACGGAGCGCGCAGCGGCGGGTATTCAAGCACTTGTCAGATCGATTTGAGCAATCACGACTAGCAGTAAAATAATCACCACGTTCCGTCATCTTTTAGGCCCCCGACGCTAAGAGGCGTTCCGGGTAGCGAGCCTTAATCCTGGCAGCCAGGTCTTCCTCATATATCTGGTCGGGGCCGAGCTGGTTTCCTAAAGTAAGCCATCTTCAAGGGGTCAGTATGAGGATTATAGTCGCATATATGCTTACCCAGGTCGGGTGTTATGCTTCCTTCCAAAGATTTCGACCTTGCGTCCTCCAGGGCACATCCGTTCAATGAGACCATATACTTCGTCAGGTTTACGACTCGTCTCGCGCACCTCGCTTACAATGACGTCCGTATCAAGACCCCGATTGACCCAACTGGGAAACCTTAAATTACCAGCTTCGTCAACATGAGTTTTGACACCAACAAGCATATGTTCCTTGGTGTGATTCAGCCAGTGGCCAGTCCGACCTGTGCGAATAACGCGTTGCAACTGCATTTTTCAGATTTTCTGGATGTAACACTAGCGTCAGAAAAATCACCTGATTGGTTTTCACCCAAACGACTTCGTCTACTCGTGTGTAGCCCCATACCCGGAGGCATTCGCGGCCCACTTCCATGGCACGCCCGGTAACCCACAAAAACAGGAGTCCCTCATCTTGAAGGGCAGGAATGGGCATAGCCCGCATCTCATCGTCGGTCATCGTTCCGTATGGCAACTTTGTCAGATCCACACGTCGTCGTGTTATCCCGATAACCATTGCATCGTTGACTTACGCTCATGTGAATATCCCATGGAGGGTCCGCCATGATCACGTGGAATTTCCCTAGTACTGAATAGTCAAATCGCCGAAGGTCGCAATTGATCCACTGGGGAGGCAGCTGTCCGCATGTGAAGTGAGGAAACAGTGTACAGTCCCGAGAAATGTTTGGACATACCATTTGCATAGTACTTCCATCAGGTCCCATTCCAATCTCCAGCTTGAACGGATTGCGCGTTCGCTGGGCGGCCTCCTTCCATCCTGTTCCACCGCACATAAGCTGGGCGTCCTTTTCGTCCCAGTCAACTTCGAAATGCAAGTATCGACAAGGCGCCTTTTCTTTTCCCCTGCCCCCCGCCCCGAGACCCGAAGGTAGGGAGACCCGTGTGGTGCTTCCAGAAGGAAATGGTGGGATAGACGGCGATTGTGCATATGTTGGCTCAGAGTAGCACGTATTGAGATAGGAGCAATGGCCGAGGGAGGGATCCGTGTGGGGACGAATCAGTGGCTTGAAGTGTACGCGATCACAAATGGGGAAGGTAGACTGAGAAGTTGCGGCTCCAAAGCCTTCTCGGCGCGCCTTGGTACAGTCGTCTTTCGTGATGTAGGAGCAAACGGGGCTGAAGCTCCTATGAGGCGCGCAGAACTGGTGGTAAAAGTTACTCTTCCATACCCACGATACCGACATTCGACTACATACCCGCTCTGCCATGAGACGTCCTTTGGCGGTAGCTTTCTGAAGAATAGCATAGACTTCCCTCAACTCTTTGCCCAGGTTTGCAAGAGGGGTTGCAGAAGGAGGAGGAGAATGGGTGATGCTCCTGGAAGAACACTCGTCTGGGTCATCGCCTGCTGCAGAGTCAGCCTCCTCGTCGACGGGCGGCCGTTTGCGTTTGCGAGGGTTCGCGACGTCTGCCGTTGCACTCCCGAGGTGAACATCAGTGACAGTGAGGACACCGCCGTCGCGAGACAATGACAAGCACCCGTGTTCCCGGAGACCGGAAAGACTCTCCAAGATCATGTCAAGACGGTGGAGATCTGTCAAACGTAGAAACGAGGCACATGCGACTGGTTTGGAGGCAATCAACGACAGGAGAAGGTCCATGGAGCTGATTGGGGTCGATATCTTTCCGGACGTGAATGCATCGCAGACAGCTGAACGCACTGCGACAGTGAACGCGTCCGAGTCGGCCATGCGCCGCCTGGCAACGCTGCGAAAGGACGTATCCGTGAGCTGTACGAATAAGGGAATTTCGCTCACCCAGCGTGCCCAGGCAAATACAAAAGTCTGGTCCCCTTGGGGTGGAATTTCCATAGATGGATGGCGACAGAGGGTAGCACAAACAGACAACGCCCTCGCCTTTTACTAGGGCGTTCCGTGGGCTGCCCTCGCTCGAATGTCGCATTACCAATTTTTCAATTCTCAGCTTGCCCTGAGTTAGACGCCTTTGTTTACTTTTTGCTTTCCCTGTCATTCAATGTCGAACTCGACGGCATATGCAGGTCCCTGGACCTCCCTCTCCGTTTCGCTTTCCCCATGGATGTGAGTGTCATTCCTTCCAACTCGTCTTTCCTTCATTTTTCTAGTCTTGATGTCATACAGTCTATGGGCCACTCCCAGATGACTCCCGTACAAGCAGCCACGATTCCCCTTTTCATCCAGCACAAGGATGTCGTCGTAGAGGCCGTCACGGGTTCGGGCAAGACTCTGGCATTTGTTATCCCCGTGCTGGAGCGGCTGTCGAGGCGAGATTCGACCTTCAGACCGAATGAGATCGGCGCGCTGGTTATAAGTCCAACGAGGTGACGATTGTCATCTACTCGTGGAAAACTGTCTGATGCGGTTCGTTTAGAGAGCTAGCGACTCAGATACATTCAGTGTTTTCGTTATTCCTCTCAGCGCAACCGAGTCCCCCGCGTCCAGACGAGTCTACGACTATACCAGCATATCCCCCACCACTCCTTCTTGTGTCCTCCGACGAGTCATCTCCGGCTCAAGACGTCCGCCGATTTTTAGACACCGGCGCCGATATTGTGATAGGCACCCCTGGCCGGGTGGAAGAGTTTCTTATGGGAAGAGGAAAATTGGTCGTGAGCGTGAAGGAACTGGAAGTGCTCGTCCTCGATGAAGCTGACAGGTAGGATCCATGCATGGCCTGCTTGATTCGCAATTATTCGATTTCAAAGGCTCCTGGATCTGGGCTTCCAAAATACATTGACTCGTATTATAACGCACTTGCCGAGGCAGAGGCGGACGGGACTTTTCAGTGCAACCATGACCGACGCCGATGCCGTGTCAGAGCTTGTACGAGTGGGACTGCGCAACCCCACTCGAGTAATTGTCAGAGTTCAGTCAAAAAAATCTACGAGGTGGTCCTTGGATGGCAAGTCAGGAAAAGGGGAAGTCGTTGAAGAGAGAAGGGTACCTGCAGGGTATGTTGATCTCGCCTTTTCCTGTCTTGAAGTTCGCCCACTTCCAGTAGGCTCCAAAACTTTTACATCAATTGCAGAAGTTCCGAAAAACTGGTGCAACTAGTACGGGTCATCGAGCACGAAGTTTCCTCACATAATGCAACGCATTTCATCATCTACTTTGCCACTTGCGCATGCGTAGATTACTTTTACAGAGTGAGCGTAGTGGACATGATTAAGCGGGGGTGTCTGATGGACTGGCCAGGTTCTCCCAAAGTTCCTGCTCCCCAATTCAAAGCTCTTTTCCTTGCATGGGCACTTGCTTCCAGCTGCCCGATCGCGCTCTCTCTCAGCCTTTTCGTCGGCTCTTGTATCTCCAAGCTCGCCGTCAATACTCCTTGCAACGGACGTTGCTGCAAGAGGGCTGGATTTGCCGCACGTTGATGTCGTAGTCCAGTTTGATCCACCCATCGACCCCAAAGCGTTTTCACATCGTTGTGGAAGAACAGCTCGGGCAGGGAGGAGCGGGAGAGCATATGTATTTCTCTCTGGCAGGGAAATTGAGTACATTGGTGCGCCATATCATTTGGAAACTGGCTGTTGTTCACGCACTTGATAATGAAGATTTCCTGGCGGTGCGCAAGATCCCGGTACGAAAATTCCCTGTTATCCAGGCTGGTGGCGTCGTCCCGGTACAGTGCTCGAGCGAACCCGACCCCGATGACCCGGCTGTCAAGTCGTTCTTGTCTCAGATACGTGAAACCATTTTGACTGACCGCGCTCTACACGACAAGGTACTTGCCACGATTCTGGATGTGCGCTCTAAGTTGAAACGACATTTTATAGGCAGTGAAAGGCTTTGTGTCTTTCGTGCGGGCGTATTCAAAGCATGAAGCTTCGTACATTTTTCGGGTAAAGGACCTCGACCTCGTTGGTGTAGCCAAAAGCTTCGGGCTCCTCCGTCTCCCTCGCATGCCTGAGCTGAAAGATGTGGACAAAACCGGGTGGGAGGATGCATCTTTGGATGTAAGCCCTTTAGGTTTCGTTCTTCGTGTGAAGCGTACGGAGTTCTGACTTGTCCGCAGTGGAACGCGTATGTTTATGCTGACAAGGTTCAAGAAGCTAAACGCCGAGAGTATCAGTGCAAACCCCGAGTCCAGATAGAAACGACTGAAACCCGTGCTATGAAGCGCAAGCGAAACGCACCGTGGAGCCAGCAAGCAGCCAACAGAGAACAAAAGGAGAAGCGGAAGCTAAAGAAGGATAGAAAGCGTCAATGGCTCAAGTCTCAATCAGTCGAAGATGGCCGGGATGACGAGGATGATTGGGATGAACTCGCAAAGGAAGAGCGGCTAGCCAAGAAAGTGCGAAAAGGGACAACCACGCAACAAGTCTTCGATGCCGAGTTTGGAGACTTGTAGTCAAGCGACTAACGGTATTCTTGGTCATATATATACCCCATTGCCCTCTGCACCTTGACCCGCCAAGCCACTGGAGTGAAAACTGGCAATGAAACCTCACTCATGGACTCGGAGATGGTAGGTGTTTCTATCTTCCCTTTCGTTCGGGGTTCAAGAGTGCTGCGTACGGTTTTAAACAAATCTATATAAAAAGTTAAATAAGAACTAAGACCTGGTAAGTTCATGAAAGCAAAAATGCAAAGAGTGATACTGTCAAGAGTGCAGCCTCATTTCCAAAATAATAACGACGTGTATACGCGGGAGGATTACCGCCAACCTTTAGGTAAATAGAGGGCAAGGTGCCATACGTCATAGCTAGCAGAGCCAGTGCTAGTAGGTGTGGACTCTCCTGATCGACATCTGTAGCTCAACGTGTAAAATAGGTATAATGTCCCGACGCAACGCAGATTCATATTAGCGAGTCAAGAATGTAGAACCACGGGCTATAGTTGCGGCCGAAGCATCGGACGAATCTATCGAGCTCGAATTAAGCACATAAAAAGGAACAACAAATTAACGTCAAAATGCATACCATTTCAACAAAGACGGGTAATAATGTCGGAATGTGACTCAATTCAGGAGGTTGCGTCGTGGGTGCTGCCTTCTTTCTCTGCTTGTGAGCACGTCGCCGGGGGGGTAATGATGGCCGATGGGGACCGCTACTGGGGTCATGTTCTTGAGAAGTCAAATGTCCTATTGAACGTCTGCGTGAGGGAGGACACAGCGGAAGCGGCTTGTCAACATGAACGGGGAGCGGTGGAAGTGGGGGAGCGTCTACGTCGGCGTGGAGTTTTCTTGTATTTATCGATTTGGTGCTGCGCAGCGAGAGGGATCTCGGTCTCGAATTCACCGTGTGTGATGGCAACGACGTTTGTGATCGCGCAAGTACCACCTGTTGCGGAGTTATTGTCTCGGCCCTGGAGAGAGCGGACTCCGCCGTCGAGGAGCGTTCAGGGTGAGCCCGTGGATCGAGTTCCTCGGTCTGTTCGCTGTCCGTTTCATACTCGCTGGCATCATCGTCACTCGTACCGTAGTCGTCAGTTTCGTCTTCATCACAGTCTTCGTCTTCGTCATCCTCCTCGCTGTCTTCCGCGGCAAGTTCATCCGCGTTCGCCATTCCAAGGTCACCAAAAGCAAACTCTGTCGCAACGCTGTCTATCAGAACCTGCGTAGCCTCGTCTTTTGCATCCGCGTCCATCTCCGTGCCTTGCTGAGCACGTCTAAACCTGCTCCTAAGCTTTTCTTCATGGGCGATCTTGTTCAAGTATTGCCAATGTATCACCTTGTCGACTTCTTCCATGATTTTTGTCCTTTCTTCAGTCCCGGCAGGGAGCGCAGTCTCGAGTGCGATCTTGTCACCTTCGTCATGGTCAGAGGCACCGATGCCCTCGCGAATGGCGGAAAGAATTCGTTCGATCCATTTCATGAGATTGTCGAAAAGACCTTGACCTTTGGAATGAACTTTGTGCACGAACGAGTAAAAAGCTTGTTCATGCCGATTCACGAGATCAATGAATGCCTTCACGGTGGAAGAAGGATCCGACCGTGACACTAGGGAAGAGTGAGCGGAGTAGCGCTGCGACGTGAAAGTTGGCGCACAGTCTTCTGTCTGTTCGACAGTGCGGATGAGGTCGTTGATAAAGTTTTGCAGGTCTCCTAGCGATTCCGCTATGCTTGCAGCTCTGTATACTTGAGCGAGCGGCGTGTAAAAGATGGTAATGATGTCCTTGAGTAACTCCGCCGTGACGCCCTGTGGTGTCAGATGAGTGGAAGGCAGTGTAGTGTGACGCAAGTCGTCTTGCCTCAAAAATGAGTGCAATCAATTGTTCCCTGTCTCTAAGCCTCGAGTATAGCTTGAGGAGGATCGTGAGATCTTCGAATAACCATGCTTCCTCGTCGACGGGTCCCTCTTCGCTATCACTGTCGTTTGTCTTGCTCCTCCCATTCTGTTTTCTCTCAGCCGTCCACACGACCCATTTCTTCCATGCGCTGTCCAACCGCGTTACAAGGGACCTGGATAACGCTGGCTCCCCGCCCCCCATCAAAATGACCTTCAGAAGATGGGTTTTCTCAAGTCGGGCAACAGCGCGATGCGCCTCTTGAAATTCACGCGGGGCATAAACGAACATGCGAACCTTGTCGCAAAGAGGAGGCGAGTCTATCTTGGCAGATACATGTTCGACGTAGGTGTTCAAAGATCTGACTTCTTCAGTAAGGGAAGAAGTAAACATGCTACATGGTATTTGTCTGAGGGACGCGGCGGCGAGAGGTAAAAAACACACCGTTGGAGAAGGCTGCGGCCTCCAAAGGGTTGTGCGAGAAAGATGTCGAGGACGTTTCGTATCATCGCCACCGGATTGCCTATCTTGAGAGCTGCCTTGAGAAGAAAGTACGGCATGAGGCCGTGTATGCGCTTCAAACTCGCGAATGTGTCTGAAGAATTGTCAGAAGCGACAAACGTCTGGAAAATTGTCGACGCCAATCTATGGCGGAGGGGGTGAGGTTGAGGGGGCAGAAGATAAGAAAGGGAAACTGACGAAATCCTCGCCCACTCCAAGACTGCCTGATAGTTGTCTGGCAATTGCGTGACGAGGGGAGTGGTCTTGATGATCGCGAACACTTGGCTGAGACCATCTAAGCGACGACACATTAGCTTGGGGGAGGATGAACCGCCAGGGGAGATGTCACCTCTGCGAACGATCTCGCCTTTGACGGTCCTGACGGCATCTCTGAGTTGATCGACTCTGGCGCCGATCTCGCGTGCAAATTCCTTCCTTCCCTGTTCCCTAACGCGATCAGCCTCCTCCCTGCGTCGGGCGTCGTCCTGTTCCTGAGGGGTCAGCCTGGTGGGTCCGCTGAAAAGGAACGAACGAAGGACAGGGGAAGAGGAGAAGGGAGGGGTTGCGAGCAGGGTATGGAGATAAGCACGGAGAGTGAGACGGTTCTTTTCTCTAGAGAGGCGTGGTGGCGGATGGGGAGCTTCGGATTGGAAGGCGTAGAGGTTGCCGGGGAAAGAAGGATCCTGAGCAAGGGAAGGTGACGAGGGAAACGCAGGAGCTGTTGGAGTAGAAGAGGGGGAGACGGGAAGATGGACTGCTGTACGGTCCTTGGGGGGCGGGGATGGGACGATAAAGTCGGGATGGGCTTTGCGAAGCTGGAGGGCGTGAGAGGAGTGTAGGGATGGAAAAGAGGAACATACCTCTGTTGCAAGGGTCCTGAAGTCGCCGTAGCGACGGGAGACACAGATCTGTCTGTCGCGAGAGAGGGTGGTGCGAATGAGGAATTCCTGGGGGGGGGTTCGAATGGGAAGGGAGAGGAGAAGGGGGGACATACCTCATGTACCCGGGACCTGACGCGGCCCCTGTCTGTTACGGTGCGGACGGAGACGATGTTGACGTGAAAGAGGGAGTTGGGGGAGCTGTGCTTTGCGATACGGGCGTCGACGGCCCGCTCGAGAGCGCGGAGATCGGACTGGGAGAGTCTAATGACGTCCTCTGGTTCATGGATCTTGACGGCAGAGGAGAGGAATATTGCGAGAGAGCGTTCGAGCTTTGCGACGAGTTTGCGGGGGTGTGGCTCGTCGTCGTCGTCGTCGTCGAGGGCTGCGAGATTGCGTGCGAGGAGGCTGTCGACAAAGGGTTGGAGCTTGTCGGAATAAAAGTCGGGGGGAGCTGCAGCCATGAACGGGAAGGAGAGGACGAAGTGGCGGAAGAGGAAAGTGAGAAGGGGGAGATCGAGGATGGGTGTGCGGGGCGGGGCGAAGGGGGGGCCGAGATGAGCGAGCGGGGACGAGGCGGGTGCGGCGGCGAGATCGGCAAGCTCTGCGCGGATCTGGAGTGAGATGAGGGACTTTTTGAGGTAATGGGCGCGGAGGGGGGAGAGGTCCGAGGTCGAGGGCGGGGACGGGGACGGGGGCGGGGGACGGCAGGGACGGGGTGGGGACATGAAGAGGAGGAGGAGGATGGATTACG
>JBBPTZ010000346.1:9984-25353 GCA_038094315.1 Phylloporus cf. tubipes | reverse complement strand
TTCGATATGGCGCCCTTCATGCCGACAGCACGCGCTCGCAAGATGTGTACGTCAAAAAGACTGGCCAACGTTCCCTGGGTTCCAAAGGCATGTGCTGTACGAACAGAAGAAATGACTTCCTCTGCGACTGCACCACCGTCTGAAATATGCTCGAGAGTAGCTCTATAGTGGATTAGCGATGAACAGGGGCGAAGCGAGAAGGAAAGGAAAAGGGTACAAACTGCGCGAACTTCGTCAGAAAGGCTTGTGTGACCACGCCAGCGATTGCCATGCAAGGAACGATGGAAGACATTGCGAGGGCGAGCCTCCAGCAACGAATATAGGCAATGATAAACCCAGTAAAAAACGCAGACACATAGGTAGCGACGATGGGGACCTTTTCGGATATGCCTTGCTGTACGAGATCTGGAACCGATGAGAGAGTGTAGGCACAGGGGAGAAAAGTAACATACTGCTGTCCGTCTGGACGTGCGTTACGATTTCACCTGGACTGACTGAATCAAAGTAGACGACGTCCTGACGTAGTACAGCTTGGAGATACTTTTCGCGTATGCGCTTGGCGTTGACTTCACCGGTGTAGGCCCAAATGACCATGTAAATGAACGTGCAGGCAAGAGTACCAAATCCTATGCGAGAAAACGTAAGTACGTCGATGGAGAGTGGCAGTAGTGGAAGTACCGAGGTAAACGAGGTAGGTGCAATCCAGGGAAGCTTGGTGACGAAACTGCGCTGCTTCTACCTGGAATTGCTGGCCAAGGCCATGACCAGATATGGCTTCTATAGCGCCAAAGGAGACGAAATGCTGGGCGAGATTCCCAAAGAGAACACTCATGAGAGGCTGATGAAATCGATCAGATGGTGCATGGGGCTGCTTGAGAAAGCATGTACCTGGGCTGCCCCGGCCGCAGCCGCGGCGACGATACCGATGGTATCGAGAAAAAGCTCGAAGCGAGTAGCATAGCTGAGATGAATGAGGGTGCGGAGGGTGGAGAAGGGTGGGAGGACGTTACCGGAAGAGCAGCACGAACTCGACGGGAGGAAGTGCGGCGACCGGTTTATCGTCTGGCCTATGCGCTGCCGCCATGAGGGCCAGCCAGGAAGGGATGTTTCGAAGGGCCTGAACATCATGGGCTTCATTTATTATTTATATGGGTGCCACTTCAACGCCTCTGTTCACAGGTACGTCATTGTTCTGGTTCGATTCAGCAAACCCGAGGCGAAGCTGTAAATTTTGACTTGCCTCACCGGACAAATTGCTGCATAAAATCTGCTCGATTTGGATAAAGTCGATAACGTCAAAGTGCTACGCCCAAACGAGGGCCATTTTTAAAACCCTGACACAGTGCGAAAAACGTTGAGCTGATGGACTGCATCCGTCTTTCAGGCTAGCATGAGTGGCCAAATAATATTATTGGACTCACACCTGCAGACACCATCATCCGACGATGGTTTGGGCGACACTTGGCGACCTGGGATTCAAGTCGGGCGACAAAAAAGGCCTTTCCAAAGAAGAAAAAACGTCACCAAAGAACGGGAGCCGAAGCAGGCCGACTAATGACTTAGCCGAGGTCTTCGCGAAGACGACCCTTGCTCCATTAGCATCCTCCAATCAAAAACTCCCAATACCGATATGCCCGCTTCCAGAATCGGACTGTATTGAAATCCACTGGCAGAACGCGATGGCATGCCTAGACGCCAGCATGTAGAGGTTAAAGCAGCAGCCCAGGTGGCTCTGGAGAGCATCGCGGGAATGACAGGCGTCGGCCTCAGATGGGTGCGTTCCCTATTAGAATATATGCGCGCGATGATGCGACGAAACCAGTTGGCCACGAAGGGTAGGTCAGTGAGGCAAACACATCAGGCGTTGGTCACTCGCTCCATTCACACGCACGATTGACAACTAAGCAAAGTACATCAAATCGTTCTTCTTCTTACTTTGCACTGTCGTCCCAAAAACCGCATCAGCATCCGAACCAGCCCCAAACAAAGAAAAAACCCACCCTCGGCAATCCCACTCAAGAAATGCTCGTGCGTCAACCTCCCCGCTCCCTCCCTCAACGCAATCATCCCCGCCTCGACACACGTCGCCTTGAGTTGCGCCCCATTGAACTCATCCGTACTCCGCGCCAGCTCCTCAAAGTTGACGTCTGGGCTCACCGTCATCTTGCGTGAATGGATCTCTAGAATGCGTGCCCGCGCTGTCTCGTTGGGGAGCGGGAACTCGATCTTGCGATCCAGACGCCCCGAACGTAAGAGTGCAGGATCGAGGATATCAATCCGGTTCGTGGCGGCGATGACCTAGCTCGCTGTCAGTACACATCGTGTCGTGTGAACGAATAAACGCGCCTTGATACGTTCGTCGCTCGAGAAACCGTCTAGCTGATTGAGCAACTCCAACATCGTCCGCTGTACCTCGCGGTCGCCGCTCTTTTCCGAATCGAACCGCTTGGTACCGATCGCGTCCAGCTCGTCGATGAAGATGATTGCCGGCGCTTTTTCCTTTGCCAGTTCGAAGGCATCCCGGACCAGTTTGGCACCGTCGCCAATGAACATTTGTACGAGTGATGGGCCGGCGAGTTTGAGATAGCACGCTTTCGTCTGTGCGGCACACGCGCGGGCGAGGAGAGTCTTGCCAGTCCCTGGATCGCGTTCAGATGCAGACAGAGTATCGGAAGGAACGGACGTACCAGGGGGACCATACATGAGACACCCTTTGGGTGGTTTTATACCGAGCGTCTTGAATTTATCGCCTTGTTCCATGGGCAGTACAATCGCCTCGACGAGTTCCTCGATCTGCTTCTCCAACCCGCCAATATCGGTGTAGGTTTCGGTGGGTCGTTCGTCGACCTCCATCGCCTTGACGCGCGAGTCGAATTCAGCGGGGAGTTTGTCGAGGATGAGATACGAGTCTTTGTTGACGCCGACGAGATCGGCAGGTTTGAGTTGTTCGGGGGGGACGAGGCCGATGAGGGGGAGGAAAACGGTCTGACGAGTCGAGGTCTTGACGACGGCGCATTTCCCTTTGCGCATCGAGTCGAGATCCTGGTTCGCGCCGTCCTCTTCCGACTCGGGGTCGACGTCGAGGATCTGTACCATGGTCAACAGGGAGACGAGAAAGAGCGGACGTGTGCATACTTCGACAACGTTCCCGACAAGGTAGGGAAGGACCTTGTTCTGCTTGATCTTTTCGCCATTGTCGCGAATCTTTTCCTTCATGACGTTTTGCTCGTGTTGGAGGCGGAGGGTTTCCGATCTCATGACCTGGGCTGGGTGTCAATGGGCGGTGCTACAGGAGAGAGAGAGAGAGAGAGACGGGCCTTGATGTCATTTTCGATGAGACGTATTCTGGTGAGGATTTCGTCGGTGTTGAGGGCGAGGATGTCTGCGGGGATGTCGTCCCAGGATTCTTCTGGTGGTGGTTGGTCTGGGGTTGTGTCCATGGGCGCATCCTGGGCTGGCTGTGATGTAGGCTGTTGGTCTGGCTGCTTGTCCTGTGGTGGCGGGGGCGGGGGAGGTGCGGAGGAGGAGGGGGAGGAGGAGGACATGGTGGTACGCGTATGTGTGTCCGAAAAAGGAAATCGACGACAACTTGGCGGATGGCGGCCAACAAGGACCCGCCCGTCAACGCCGACGACAAGGCGCGCTACGACAAAATCAAGGATGAGCTCACAAAAATGCTCATGAAGAAACGCGCCGCAGACCGTCAGCTGGTAAGTTCGTTCCAGGTCGTCCGCCACTCGACACACGACCACCCGCCAGGCGCAAATCGAGCTCTCCATCTACAACCTCGAAACAACCTACCTCACAGACACGGCGACGACGGGAAATATCGTACACGGGTTTGACGGGTACCTCAAGCCGACACAGGGTGCGGCTGCGCGGCGGAAACACGACATTGGGGACGGGGACCGCTGGTTCTCGAGCAGCAGCGGGACGTGGGCAAAGGCACGTTCACTCGGCGTGGCATGTGTCATCGCTGACCGTTTCTCAGTCGTTGGATTTGATGGGCGAGGGCGAGGAGTCGACGCCAGCGCCGGACGAGTTCAAGCATCCGACGACGCCTGGTGTCACGACCGTCGTCGTTTTGCCAGCGCCGAGGGCACAGGAGCTGACCGCCGCACAGCAGAAAAAGAACCGCGACCGCGAGTATCAACGGCGAAAACGGGCAATGCGGAGGAGCGCGGGGACGGTGAGCGACGAGGACGCACAGAGCGCCGGGACAGGCAGACGAGCGCTCAAGAGGGCTCGGATCGCAGAAGACGAATAGGAATTGTATACTAGACTTCAAGACTACCGAAGGACTTTCTGACCCCTGCTTGGTCCATTCCACCGCCGTCTGGATCGACCGCCTCGATGCACCGAACGACGGCGATCGTCTCCTTTGGTTGTTTTGCGTTGACCCAGATTCTACCATTCATGCCCACGGCTGCGTCGAGCGGAAAGCGTGAACCAAGCAAGGGAAGTAAAAAGTGTTTTGGGTCCAACAGTCTGCAGACGGGTCAGATGGCAGAGTCAGGAGGGGAAGATACGGACAGTCGGCTCATGCGCAGACTGCACTGGACGAGGAAGCCCCCGCTGAGCTCGCCGAAACCGTCCGCCTTGCGAGTTTGAGCGTCGAAACATTCCAGTTCTGGTTCCATGTCCTTGTGTGCGAGGGACACGCGTGCATACACCAACGCACCGACCTAGACAGAATGAGCGAGAAAGAGAATTGGACGGGCGGCGTACCTTGAGATTGGGTTTGCTACGTTTCGTGGCGCCCTCGAAAGCGAGACCGTCGAGGAGGGCGGGGTGTGCAGAGCCAATATCGACGCGCCATCCTTCGCCGCTGCGACCGAGGATGACGCCGATAACGCTCTCTTGGGGTGCTGGGACATACTAGAGCGAGCTGAGCGCACGCTGGTCGAGTGGTGGAACCGACTCACGCGCCGTGCGTTGCCTTCGACCCACCAGCGACTGTTGTTAGGAGAGTGGTGCAGCTGGCCCGCACGGGTCGCCATGACGGGCTTGGACGGGAGCTGAAGCAATCCTGGCCCGAGTTTGAGGTTGACGTGCTGGGCAGGGACACGCTCGCCGGGGAGGACGACGAAGGACGCCATGATCAAAGTCTGACGACTACAGCGACAATGACGACCCCGCTCATGACCGAATTTCCAGAGCTGGCTCAGCTGAGGCATATCGAGCTCGCCGTCGTCCTCGACGTCGCTGACCCGATTTTTCAGTCGCACCGACCTCGAGGACCTGCTCAACGACCCGGCCTACTTTCAGGCCGTCCTTCACTCGCTGCCCCGCGTCAAGGCGCTGTACCAGTCTCAGTCCGAACTCGGGATGGCCAATGAGGCCATTGCTCGTCCGTCTCCGTCCGTCTCCACCGCCGTCTCACTGACCCATCTACAGAGACGAATCTGGCGCTGCAGGACCGGTTGTACGAGCTGCGATCCGAGACCAAGGATGCGTTTGACGAAGCCAAGACGCTCGAGGCGCGGTGGAAGGACGTCGAGCGCGAACAAAAGGAAGTCTACCAGGTAACGTCCAGCGAGACCCCCTCGACGCCGTCTGACGGACAAGACAGCGCTTCAGCCCGCAGTTCCTCCTCCTCCGTCTCCGCCATG
The DNA here is from genome assembly GCA_038094315.1 of Phylloporus cf. tubipes. NCBI lineage: Eukaryota > Fungi > Basidiomycota > Agaricomycetes > Boletales > Boletaceae > Phylloporus > Phylloporus cf. tubipes. The sequence continues at coordinate 19,741 of JBBPTZ010000346.1, read as the reverse complement.
CGACCACCGACCAGGACAATGCATCCGAGGCGCTCGCGTCGTCCTTTATCCAGTCCTCGTCCTCCTCGTCGGACGTGGACGCGTTCGTGAAAGAGTTTCGAGAGCTGAGAAAGACGTATCACAAGCGGGTGATGTGGGGCGACAGATGGGCAGCGGGACAGGTCATTTGGCGGGACGAGTAGCTTGTACATGTACTACTACACCGAATCCCTTCTTTCCCTCCTTCCTCCCGACCACGACGCCGTCGTGCAAAACGATGGGCCCACAGTCGCCCACGCGTTGCGGCTCTACGCCAACGCGCTCGACCTCTACCTCGACCAGGCCAGCGCTGCCCAGGACGACGCAGAGTGGTGGGCAGAGGTCGAACAGTCTAACCAGCTCGCCGCGCTCTACCTCCTTCAGAGTACGCCTCGCCCCGTTTGGTTTTGACGCTCTACTGACGACACACAGCGCTCCCAAAGCGTATCTGGAACGTCTTCAGCGCCAGCGACGTCCGTTCATTAGCGTCCTTCTTCCCGCACGCCAAAGGCACCCGCTTCAAACCCGCCGACCCATCTCCATTTAAGATCCTGCACAACGCCATCCGACGCCTGACCTTCCCCCTCCGTCTAGCACGCGACGAATGTCGCCTCAAACGCCAAGAACACGAGAAACTCCGAGACGACAACGCCCACATCCTCGGGAACCTCATCAACATGCGTCCCTCGCTCATGCGCGCCCTCTCCGACGGTGCACCTAGTCCAGAGTTCCTCGTCCACGTCGCCGCCGCGCTCAGCTCCGCCACGTCTATCGACCTCCCGGACCAGAACGTGCTCGCCAGTTTCGACGTGCTCTCCGAGACGCTCCTCGTCACACGCAAGCGCGACCACGCAGCGCTGATCGCGCACCGGGATCTCGGTCGTCCCTCTCGATGGACCCTGCTTTGGCCACGTCTGGTGCTCCTCCCGCCACTGGCACTGTACGGCGTCAAGACCCTCTACGCATCTCGCGCGACGCTGACCGAGCTCGCGGTGGACACGCTCCAGACGGTCCGCCATTTCGTCACGGATTGGCTGTTGGAGCCTCTGAGCGAGGTCCTGAAGACCATCCGTGCAGGCGGCGACCAGGGCGTCATCGTCCGTCGCGAAGCCGTCTCTGCCGACCTCGATGTACGTTCCCTGCTCTCCTCGCATCACGTGTCTCATTCTTGCGACAGTCGCTGGAACGCATGGCGCTCGCGCTCGCACACGACAAGCTTGGCTATACAGACCCCCAACTCGCCGCTCTGTCAACTCAAATCCGAATGGGAGACCTCACCCCCATACTCGAGATCTACGAAGACGACATCAAGCGGCCGTTCAAGTCTGCCGTTGCGGGTACCCTCCTTCGTTCCCTGTTCGTCCAGGTCCAGAAAGCAAAGGTACGTTGCGTCTGCCTTGTTTCCGCACACACTAACGCGTCCGTCAGGTGGACATCGACCAAGCGCTCACGGGCATCGACAAGCTGCTCAAATCCCAAGAACTGACGTTTGCATTCGTCGGCGTCGCACCCGCCTTCGCGGTCGTGTACGTCCTCGGTGGGTTTCTGGGACGCCTTGTCGCGGGCGTTGCTGGCCATCGGCGCGAGTACGGCGGGGGGCGCGGTCGTGTCGGGGTGTGGCTCGCGATGAGGCGGGTCGAGCGGTTGTTGTTGTTTCAGCCCGGGACGGCACTCGGTACCGGTGACGGTGCTGACACGAACCAGAACGCAGACCTAAACACGAATACGATTCCCCCACTCACGACGGGCCTCCTCGTCCTCTCGCTGACACACCTCCGACAGTACGCCCTGTCCACCTTACCTGCGCGCTCCCGTCTGCGCGAGGGGTTCCTTGGGGATGTCAGGGACCTCGAGGATCCAAGTTTAGGGCGTTGGGAGAAACTGAGGGTGGTCGAGAGGATGTGGCGGTGTTGGGGGAGGGAGTTGGGGTGGGAAGGTGCTGGGCGGGCGAGGGGGTGATGTGTGGTGCATGGTCGGACTCGTTCTCGGCCAAGGTAAGGGTAGGTCATGGTGTGAGTACAAGTACATTGCTTTCACATCGCACGTTTGCGCGTCTCACGAGGCTGAGGGTCTGCCAGAGTCCACAACAAACGCGTACATTTCCACTTCCAGTCGAGGGTCGATCTCTATTCATACAACATGCTGCCGTCGTTTTTTCCCCCTGAACACCCGATCGCGAATCCATGTAGAAGCGCACGACGCACCGAATCTGCGTCTGTGGTGGCGAAATGGGTCGGGACTACCAGCAACTCAACCGCAGTTCAATTTCCCCCTGCACTCCCTCGCTGCGTTCGCTTGGCGCTCGTCTGGTCGAGGCATCGCATGTACTGCTGGCAAAAGTGCAGCCAAGAGCGACAGCTTCAGGGCGATGGTAGTGATGTTGTGGGATGTGGGTACGCGCATCTCTGGATTTTTTGGGGTGCACCACGATGCGCTTTTTATCTCCTTTCTGAAACGCGACGAGTAGCCAATCGATGCCACTGCCAGATCAAACATGGAGTAATCGCAATCTCCACGGACGGTCCCCTGGTCGCCGTCACAGATGGGCAGCTGCACGAGGTCTGACAGCGTCTCTCGCTGTCTATCGTCACCCAAGTGGGTTGCTTGATTTATGCACGTTGTATGGGGCATCATTGTGATTGTTGTGGACACACCACCCCCCGAATCCGATACCATGAGGGTTTGAGGCTCGAGACCTAGGTTTGCACCTACGACGCCCCCCTCTTTTTATACTATCTCCTTCAGAGCTGCGGTGAAAACTCGACGGGTGGGCACGTCGCGGACCTTGATTCCGACACAAACCAGAGACTTGGCAATGCTAGGCCGTCATCTTCCGTGGGTGCCACCTCTGTTCGTCGTTACGGTACACTGTATCTCTGTTGGTTTCAAGTCGTACCCGAAGTTTCGTTTCACGTGTCGTGGGATCGTACATCTAATCTGCACGCAGGTATATCGTGGACTGGACGTACGTATCCACTGCTGCTCAAATCCGATCCGATACCAGAGACGGGTATCTTCAAGACGCACGAAAAACGTGCGCGAGCGATACTGTCTCATGCGAGAGTTGGGTCCTATCTTTTTTCTTCTTGATAACGAACGTAACGATGTGCTCGTGTATTAGTAGAACATCGTTCTCTGAACCCCCCTCCAGGATGTCTAACTCGAAGGATACAAAAACAACCCATTGCAGTCCGTCGTTAACTCCCCCCCGTGGCAAGAGGTCATTCTGCTCGTGACTATTAAATTACCTGGCCGTTCGACTTCATGCGAGTACAAGCCTCACATTTTAGCAACAGCATGTCGGGTAATATCTACTTCGGTAGGAAGTCTATCTTCGGTACCTGCCAATACAGCGGTGATGAGCTGGCATCATTCTGAGTCCCCAGTTTACTCCGAAAGAAATTTATACTACCATCTTTTAACAGCCACTGGAGCTAAATGCAGTCACCGGCATATTTTTCACGAGAACAAGGACGCGGAATGGTCTACTATTGCAAGGAAAATCCGGGCGCAGTTCTGTCGACACACTTCCTTTCATTATTTATGTTTGGACCACATATTCTTCTTTGGTCTGATCATGGTAGGTACGCATCATGTCTGCTCCCTTCCAGCTGATTGATTCTGTGGTGGATATTAGGTCGTGGAGAGTGTATGATGCCGGTTTCTACCGCTTGTGCGACATCTCTCCTGTTGTTCCATATATGATCTGGTGACGTTTATAGACGATGCTCCCGCAGCGGCGTGCTTTCACGAACTACTGTGATACCTGTCCCTACTCAAAGTATCACGGGCAGGTCATCCGCTCGTAAAATTCATCCCGTGAGCGCATTCGTTGTTGTGCTGGTGATGAACGTGTTAACTAATCACCAGAGGCACATAATCTACTGTGGCACTGCTGTAATCCCTCACACCCGCATTCTGCTGGCTCACCTTGTCTTTCTACATCTTCGAGCTCGCCACGACCCCTGTCTAATCTGCTTTGCAAACATTTCCGTCCTCTGCCATGCATCCTTGTTTAATCTAAAGGTCAATAAGAGGAATGCGTCCATCACAACCCGGTGTTGTGCCTTAATGGATATGGATCTCATCAATGTGGTATTGTAACGCTATCACTTGGCGGCTCGTCTGTGGGCAATTGGGCGTTCTGATTGAACGACAGCAAGTAGGAATATGAAAATAAGGGACATTGCTCGCTAAAATTGGTTCCAACTCTCAGATGATCTATTCCAATTTCGTCCTTTTTATCCTTGCGACAATTTCTAAGAATTCGTTGAATTAGTTCTGAGTCGCACATCCCCGCACTCGGTCGTGACTTCTCCCACTGTCCTAGGGGCAAAAGGAAGTGTGCACGACACTGTACACGACGATGAGACATGTATGGATGGTATTGAGTACTACCGTACGGCGATGACTCCAGCAGGTAGAAACTTTCGGTTGGTCGTTTGGCTAAGGCATCGGTGTTCGGGAGCAGTACTAGCACACGTGGCCTGCCTCGTTGTATCCTGCAGTCGCGCATCCCAGGTTTTCCCAAACCACCGTGTCCAGTGAACCAACCGGCTCCAGAAGGTATTTGTGTCTTGTTTCTGTTAGTGTGAAAAATGCTGAATACAAGTAACCGTGTACTTTACAAGTTAGACAGGGTAATTTGAGCGTGAATTCACCTCTTAGTAGCTTTCTCGCATTTTCGCCATCACTATGGATTCACAAGGTGCCTATTTTATCAGTTTATATGCAGTGCAGTGGAATGACCTTCTACTTGTAGTTAGACAGTTGCATTCACGGGCAGTGTCTCTCGCTGCCAAATTTACACGAGATGGGTCAAATTACATCGACGAAGCGATCGTGCTCGACCGTGAAGCACTGGAACTTTGCTCACCTGGCCACCCCAGGCGGACTGTCTCTTTGACTTGGCTTGGAATCCATCTGCTGACGCGCTACAAACAGCTTGGCAGGATGCAGGACCTGGATGAAGCTATTGCTGTTAATCGAGAAGCATTGAAACTTTGCTTCGACGGTCACCCTGACCGTCCAGTGTCTTTGAACAACCTTGCAGAGGATCTCTGGACTCGCTATGACCAGCTTGGTGGGATGCAGGACCTAGAGGATGCCATTGACCTCGACCGAGAAGCACTTCAACTCCGCCCACAAGGTCACCCTGATCGTGGGATGTCTTTGAACAACCTTGCAATCCGTGTCTGGAGTCGCTACAAACAGCTTGACAGAATGCAAGACCTAGAGGAAACTATTGACCTTGGCCGAGAAGCGTTGAAACTCCACCCAAAACGTCACCCTCATCGGCCAGCATCTTTGAACAACCTTGCAAATGGTCTCTCAAGTCGCTACAAACAGTTTGGCAGGATGCAGGACCTAGAGGATGCCATTGACCTTGGTCAAGAAGCATTGAAACTCCGCCCAAAAGGTCACCCTCGTCGGCCATTGGCTTTGAACAACCTTGCAATCCTTCTCTGGGCTCGCTACGGTCAGCTTGGCAGGATGCAGGACCTGCGAGAAGCCATTAACCTTGATCGAGAAGCGTTGAAGCTCCGCCCACAAGGTCACCCTGATCGGTCAATGTCTTTGAAAAACCTTGCAATCCGTTTCCATACACAGTACAAGCGGTCGAGTAAGCCAAAGCATAAGGAAGAGTTATTCAGTGCCTATGCTGAGTTGGTGCACACTTCTCAGATGGTATCGTCATCAGATCTGTCTGCTGTTAGGGAATGGATCCATACTGCTGAACGATATCACCATCCCTCGACAGTCCTGGCATATGAAACATATCTTCGCTTACTCTCCGATCATCTTGCCAGTTTGCCTTTATTATCCCAGCACCTTTCTATCCTCAAGAAAGTCACGGCCTCGCTCGCAGTAGACGCATTTTCAGCATGTATTCGTGACTCTACTCCTGCTCATGCGGTGGAGCTCCTCGAACAAGGTCGGGGTGTCTTTTGGGGCCAACTCACTCGACTTCATTCCCCGCTCGACGATGTCACTGCATCTGGCCCGGCTGGAAAGACGTTGGCGGACGAGTTTAGCCATTTAACATCACTCATTCGCGATGCTCTCAACTCTCCTGGTACAGATCAGCATGGACGTTTGTGCCATCTCAATCTGCAACTGAAAACGATCGTGGACAAGATTCGCGCCTTGCCTCGTTTCTCGCGATTTCTGTTATCACCCCTCTTCTCTGACTTACAGCACGCCGCCAGTGGAGGGCCCGTGATCATTGTGAATTCAAGCCAATATGGCTGCGATGTGATCGTCGTTTTACTCGATCGTGATCCCGTTCATATCCCCTTGCAGGTCACGCAGGAAGCTGTTCGAGACCTGTCGAAGGAGATCCGAATCTTGACTGATAAGGCAAAGAGAATGGACATGACGAAGTCGCTTGGGTTTTTTTTACGCAAACTCTGGGAGCAGGTCGTCTCTCCGATCGTCGTTTTTCTTCAGACGTGCGTTCCAACGGAGTCGCGGATCTGGTGGTGCCCGACTGGGGAGTTCACTTCACTTCCCTTGCACGCTGCTGGCCCGCAGCGGAAGGGGCAGCCAAATCTACCCCAACTTTACGTCTCGTCCTACACCCCTACCTTGAGCGCTCTCATCCGCGCGAGGCGAGCCCCATCTTCCAGACCTGCCAGTGCACGTAAACGTTTTGCTGCGGTCGGTCAAGCGAACGCCATCGGGGAGACCCAACTTGTCTCTGTTAGCTCCGAATTGGCAAACATCGGTCAGCACGTCAAGCGTCTCTCCAGCTTTACTCAAATCGAAGGTGCAGAATCTTCTATTTCGCGCGTCAAAGAGGAACTCGGGAGGAACGAATGGGTTCACTTCGCATGTCACGGTCTCGCCAACCAGAAGAAGCCGTTCGAATCTGCGTTTGCCCTCCGGGATGGACATTTCACGATCGAACAGATCATCCGATGCGAGTTGGAGAACCCCGAGTTTGCGTACCTGTCTGCGTGTCATACGACTGTCGGAGACGAAGAGAGCCCCGACGAGGTGATTCATCTTGCGTCGGCGATGCAATTTGTCGGGTTCCGATCTGTGGTTGGGACGATGTGGGCTGTGGACGATGCGGAGACCAACAAGATCACGTCGATGTTCTATGAAAACATGGTCAGCAAAGCGGGCGATTTGGATTATACCCGGGCGGCGTACGCGCTGAACAAGACAATGCGAACGGTCAAGGGTATACCGCTCGATCAACGGATGCTGTATGTCCATCTCGGTGCATGATTCCGAGTTCTTGGTTTTACGTTTCGGTTGATCACCTTATCGTGATCGCTAGCATTCTCGATTTTGACGCTCTTTTTTTATCCATCCTAATCTTATGTTGCTATTCAGCCTTCCTCGAGTTCCATGCTATGATGTCGTACTCTGTAACTGCGATATCCATCCTCATGTATTCAATGTAAAGACTTCATTTAAATATATGTACCAATTTAGTAGCTACCGCTCGCATCCTGCCAGTCTGAGTCAATTAGCTTGTAAACACCTGAAAGCTAGTCCCGTCATCCTGGGCCAGCCTCGAAAGCAGGCTATTACACCCTCGCAACCTCTACCGGGGCCTCACGGCGGTACGATGGCGGGAACACACCTCCCTCTCTACCCGTCCGAGTCGGCGGCACCCCCATATCCGAGTCGTTCTCGCCAACAACAACAATACCCACGTGCGGCGTGGAGAATAGCGCCTCCCGGGGTGAACATGCACACCCAGCCCCCCAAACGCGATTTGGGTAGGAATGCGGCGTTGAACATACGGTCTGATTATACTGGGGCACTCTTACAGGACCAATCCATGCTCTGAGCTGTGACTCAAGTAGCCGCCTCGAGCCATTGATTTATCAGTAAAGATGAGCTTATGCATGCGATGCCTTGGCGATGAGTCCTAGCTGCCATTTACTGCAAGTGATCCTCGTAGAAACGTTTCACAGTAGGGGGCAGCTTCATCGGCTACGCATAGTAGTTACGCAACTCACACCAATGAGTTCCTAACTTGCGGACGGGCAGGAGCCTGCTCAAAGATCGCTCCTGCCAATGAGAATACTGATCGGAAACTAGTGGACGGACAGCTAATGTAAAATGTTCAGTTCGGACACGGATGGACAAAGACACACAGGCAGCGACCAAGAATTTGAAGCCTCGTCGGTCACGTTCCAGGGTCCTACCAACCAGAGCATAACCTGAGATTGTCAATATTCCTGCCTGCGACACGATCACATGGAGAACAAAGTCCAAGTTCTCGCAAAACCTTGGTGCCCGCAGGACGCGATCATACATTCCTGGGCCTGCAATGCATCAGGTACACATAAACTCGTACATGTTCTTGGATTCGACTTGGAGACGTCCAATGCGATGGGACCCAGATACACTACCAACCCGTTGTACCTCACAAGATTTTCTGTTTCACCTGTAGACTTTTGGTTATAAACATAGAAGAGCGCGAATGATTATTTGACGACTCACCGAGTTTAATTATAAACAGTGGTGACGTCGGTCAGACCAGGAGAAATCCAACATCATTCGGTGAACATACCTCAACCGCAGTGCATGTGATATTTCGGAAAGAGCTTGCAATTTTCTAGTGTATGTACTTGATCATCTTCAGGGATTGCACGCGCCAGAGTGATGGCCAGAAAAAGTACGACCAAGAGTGACAGCATACTGCAATGTGAAGTGTGGGATATGGCTCTAATGCGCATGGCTGTTTTGGGAGGCAGTGTGAGTCTGAGACCAAAAGCTTGCACCTCGACGTTCTTTTTATCGCCTTCAGAGCAGTGATGAAACCTGGTGGACAGGACACGAACCATGTTTCGGCCATGGACAGGTTTGATTCCGCGACTGGTCGCCGTCATAGATACCGCTGCACTGTCATCTTCGCTTGGTATCTGTGTCTGGTGCATGTGGTTACAAACTTTATAATCCCTCTGTACACCGGGGACGTTTCAGTGCGCGGGCATGGCACGGAGGCGTGTCGCACAAGAGCCCAACTGCACCGCTCGCAGAATCCGGGAGTCCCACCTTGCTCTTCTTTCTGATGACGAGCGTGGCGTGCGCCATTCTCTAAGAAACATGTTCCGGACGGTTTTGTGTGTTGTACTTAGTGGACGAACGATAGCGGCTCGACCACGCTCATGGTGCTCGTGTCGTTTATTTGGAATCGTCCCAAAAGAACTGCGCGGATTTCTGTGATTTAGAATACGTAGGCATCGTTGTAGACACTCTTTTGATACGATGCACAAGATGAAGCGGTTGGAAGCAAGGCCGGCTTGAAGTCCGGTCAGCAATGCTCTTCCGCGTACAAAGTTGGGAAAAACTTGGTTGGCAGCCGCGAAACTAGTAATCCTAAGCCAGTGTGAGAGGGAGAAGAGCGCGTGCAACGAGTCACGTGACCCATCCACTGTAGCGAAACCAGAAAAGGAAATCGACGACATGAACACCTACGGCCACGCCTACCTCACCTCCTACGGATGGAACGGATCAGGAACCGCCCTCCGCAAAGGCGCCATCGCCAGACCCCTCGCGATCCCGCCCAAGAAGAATCTGTGTGGGGTGGGCAAGGACCGCGATGAGGCGTTTCCGTTCTGGGATCAGTACGTGTTGCGTTTTTCGTGCCAGTGTGGTGTGGTGTGAAGTTGATGTCTGATGTGGATGTTACGTGACAGTTTGTTCGCGGCTGCGTCCAAAGCGATCACAATTCGCGTGTCGAGCGATGATGAGGCAGAGGGCGGGGATGACT
>JBBPTZ010000345.1:8835-25408 GCA_038094315.1 Phylloporus cf. tubipes | reverse complement strand
ATGTAATGTGACAGAATGTACCCTTTTGGGGGGGACCCTGAGGGGCTGTGAAATCACTGTACACATGCTGTAAAGATCTGAGTGACTGTGTCAGCTGTCCCCTAATTAGGGTTTTGCTGATGCTTGCCGAATTTACCCATAACCATCGCCCTCACTCTGTAACCGGCAACTCCCCATTCTACCTCATGATGGGATATGAACCCCACTCCCTACCCACGATCATATCGGAAACAAACCTTCCTGCTGTTGAAGATTGCCTCCACACACTCACCACCACACGAAATGAGGCACTGGCTGCCCATGAACTTGCTCGACAGACCATGAGAGCGTGGAACTTCCACAGCTTCACCCCCTTTGTCAAAGGTGACAAAGTCTGGCTTGAGGCCAGAAACCTCAAATGATCCATTGCGAACTCCAAATTCGCTCCCAAGCATGAAGGCCCCTTCACAATTACCGCCGTCCTATCCCCCATAACATACCAACTCCGACTCCCACAAACATGGAAGATCCACAATGTGTTCCACGCCTCCTTGTTATCGCCCTATCGCGAAAACAATGTACATGGCCGGAACTTCCCTCAGCCACCTCTGGAATTAATAGAAGGCAAAGAACACTTCGAAATAGAACACATCATACGGCATCATGGCCACCAATTGGCATGCCACTATCTGATCTGCTGGAAAGGATATTCTGCAGAAGAAGACTTCTGGCTCCCCGAAATGGAACTTCAATCGGCCCTTGAAACCCTCGCCACCTATAAGAAGTCCCACTGCTCTGCGTTTCCCCCCAAACGCAATTAACTACCCACCACTACACCATCACACATCCAGCAAAATGTCTGCCCCTCCCGCTTACTCTTCCTCCGCCAACCTTGCCAATGTCACTATTCCAGTTTTCGGTCGTCACTTAGCCAATGTCTCTGAGAACAATGACGTTCTCCTCTCCCTCATGCTCTTGGTGTTACGGTTGTACTGTTGCGCCAGTCAGTTTTCCTCTTTTCCTTTGCCTATTCCGACCCCGGCCCCTGCTGGGAGCACTACTTATTCGTCGTATCGCTGACCCGGCAGCTTCTTTACCCCGCCTTCTGGTCAGACGCCGTTCCTTCTAGTCCTACCGGAACTGACCCCGGGTATTCTCCTTGATCCTTCCGTACGTTTCCATGGACAGCCTTCTCTCCTCCGCCGCTTCTCTCACAACGGCGTCGTTGTCCCGTTCCATTCACATTGACATATTCGTATTGACTCATCCGCAGTAGTTCCATCCGTTTCCACGGACTTCTGCCGCTTACGTACTGTCAAGTATTTATACCGTAGCTGCCTGTACTTGTAGTCTCATTCTTGATCTGCGCAATCTAGCGTTGCATCTTGAACCAACCCCCGGACCTCTACGAGCCTCTGTACGCTCTTGAGTTACTCTGCAAGTTCCTAGGCGATTCCTAGCGAACTCCCCTCGTTCACCTTCGACCCGACGACCGATCCGTCGTCCGCACCTTCGGATTGAACTTTGGCCACGTCCGACATTCCGGATCTACGTTCGCAACGCTACGCATAACAGGCGACACGAATCCTGTTGCTGCTCATCGCAGTGAAAACCTACGTGACCAATAACGGGGACTGGCCCGACTGGAACGCGATTTGTTTGCACGACGCAACAAAGCTGCGATCGCATGAGTGGTGGGGACGTGTCGAACGAAGCGAGGATAAGGTAGATGCGGGTGAGTCATCGACGTCCGTCTTGGGGAAGAGGAAAGTGGAATCGAGGGAAGGAGAGAAGGAGAAAGACGAGGATGGGAAGGAAGACGAGGAGAGACGGAGACAGGAGAAGGTGGCAGGGAAGAAGAAGGCTGTCGAGGATTCCGTGGATGAGCACGCCGAAGCAGACTCTGGAAGGCCGAAGCAAAGGCGACGAGTAACCAAGGACGACGAGCGCGGCCAGTCGAAGGCACACCGAGCCCCCTCCAGCTCCGTCCCCAAACCCGCGAGGAAAGTGGAATCAAGAGAGGAAGAGAAGGAGAAAGAGGAGGGTGCGAAGGAGGACTCAGAGAAAAGGAGACAGGAGAAGGTGGCAGGGAAGAAGAAGGCTGTCGAGGATTCCGTGGACGAGCACGCCGAAGCAAACTCTGGAAGGCCGAAGCAAAGGCGACGAGTAACCAAGGACGATGAGCATGGCTGGTCGAAGGTACCTCCAACCCCCTCCAGCTCACTCAGTGAATCCATGCCAAAATCCACACCGAGAGAAGGCAGTCCACCCCCATCTCCCACCCCCTCGTCTTCGGCAGGCGACACCGAAAACAAATGCGAGCAGTGCGTCGCGCGCTGCCTCACCTGCCATCCATCGGCATCCGGATATGCTTGCTATTATTGCAAGCAGAGCAAGCGCAAGTGCTCATTGGCCAGAAATCGGAGGGGACGCGTGGCATCAAGGACAATCAGCAGGCCTCTCACATCGACCTCAGCAGATGCAGCGCCAAGCTCGAAAGTGAGCACCACATCAAAGGCTTCTTCCCCTCGCTCCTCTCGCACACCAGCCCCGAAGGCAAGATCGGGTGAAACTCCAGATATCCGTGCATCAAGCAAGTCCCAAAAGGAAAGAAGGAACAAGACGGCGCGTGCGGTGTCGACCGCGGGAGATATTCGTAACATGATTCACAATGGTATCTATGTTTTGCTCATTTCATCTTTGTAGCAAAGGTGAAGAAAAAGTCGGTCAACATCAAGGGCGAAGTACAGGACGATGACGCCGAAATGCACTCTCCCACTCCCAATTCCGCCCAAGTCCAGCCGCCCACTCAAAGAAGAGGGCGCACATCGACATCGACTGCTAGCCAGTCCCGTCCACCTCGCTCAAGGTCGGTTCCGTCGGCGACAGCGCAAACCCAAGCCGGCCCCTCTACCCACATCAATGCTGTGGTATCAAATCTGGCAGGGCTCACTCATGGCCCAGTCTACTCTCTTGGAGGTGCGCCAATGGTGACACGTGCGGAATTCGACGCGCTGCGAGCAGAATTCGAGAAGGTAAAGAAGCGGTTGAAGGAGGTGACAAAGGAGCACGACGACGCACTTCAAGTGGTGACGAACTGGGCAATTGCAAACAAACGGATTCAAGAAGACATGCGGAGACTCGTAAGCGAGCGAACGCAACTTGAAGAACAGGTACAAAGTCTTCGGGATGGGTACGAGGCGATGGGGCAAGTGATGGAAGAGATGAGGAAAAGGATGAGCGGCAGGGGAGATAAAGAAGTGGGTGGTAGGGGTCTGGAAACTGCAGAAGGAAAGGATCAGACCAGCTGCGAAGAAGGTATGACAGACCAGCTGGAGGAAAGCGGTGAGAAAGACCTAGCCGACCAGGACAAGGCAAGCGGTGAGGATGCGCAGGTCAACAATGCTAAGCAAGTGGATGGTTCAACCAAGTTATCATCCACTCCATGCCCTCCGAGTCCTGTTGTACAGGAAACTACCTCGACCACTTCCCTTTGGGTATTGCCAGTTTCGCCTCAAGCAGTGGGAACACCAACTAGGTGACCCACTCCCTCACCTACGACGCCACTTGGCAGTATGCCCGACCCAACCGCCATGGTTACTGAAACGACCGTGCCAAGACAATCGTCGCCTTTATCGATGCCTGTCCCACCTGCTATCAGTATTCCGCCAGCGTCACCTGCAGAACCCGCCCCACCAACTTCCAACAAGGACAACATACGTATGGAATCCGCTTTCGAATCACAGTCTGCGATCGCGTCTCAGTCCGTCACCAGAGGCAAATCGGAATTGGTAGAAACACCCGCGACGAGGAAGCGGCATTCATCGCTTCCAGTTCAGTCATCGGCATGTGTCATAGAAATGCGATTTCATTCCACCCCGCCAGTTTAAGCTGTATTGAAGGATTACAAGGACATCTAGTTAGTTATGTATATACATTTGTTTTATTTTCCTACTTTGTTTAATTCAATCTCTTCACGGAATACTCGGATTGATTTGTATGCAAACTAAGTACTAAGTACCTGCTGATATTACCGTGGGCCCGCTTGTATATACCCCTGTTGTTATTCCGGGCCCGTTCGTGTAATATAATCCGTTGTCTAGTGGACCCACCCGTATATACCCCTGTTGTTATTCCGGGCCAATGTCGAGTATACATCATGGGCCCACTCGTATATACGCCAGATCATATTCCGGGCCCGTTCGTGCAATATAATCCGTTGTCTAGTATAATCCGTGGGCCCACCCATATATACCCTTTTTATTATTATGGGCCCGTTCATGTAATGTCTAGTATACATCATGGGCCTGCTCGTATATATCGTATATACCCTTGTTATTATTACAGGCCCGTTCGTATATACCTTTGATATTATTCCGGGCCCACTCATGTATAGTAACCTGTTGTCTAGTGTACACCATGGGCCCGCTCGTATATGCAACAATTCATATTCCTGGCCCACCCATGTATAGCAATCCGTTGTCTGGTATAATCCGTGGGCCCACCCGTACATACATCTGCTGTTATTCCAGGCCTGTTCGTGTAATTCAATCCATTGTGTAGCATACACTCCGTGGGCCCGTTCGTGTATATTCTCTTGTTCTTATTCCATGTAGCATATTCCACGGCCTTTATATATCTGTTCTTATTCCGGGCCTTTTAGTGTATTACAATGCCCTGCATATATACGCTGCAAGCCTGCTTGTATATATACTAGCTTTTATTCCGACGTAGCTTTTATTCCGACGCCAACATCGGACCCACGCATGGAATCTAATCCACTGTTAAAATATACCATGGGCCCGCTTGTATGCACTAGGTCTTATTCCGAGGTTAATAGCGGTCCCGTAGTCCGGGCCTGCTCATGTATTGTATGTTTGCTCAATTATGTGGGCGGGCCCGCCTCGGGGTGACCGTATACATCGTGAAAATGTCAGGTCAGGGTGATCGTGTGTATCAGAAATTTTGACTACATAGGCTCCAATCGTCAATAGCGTCGTATGAAGTGGAGGAACAAGGCGATTGCACCGCAATACCTACCATCATTATTTCCATCGCCATCGTCATCGCTGCAGGACGCACACATTGGTGCGTGGCCTGACGGATTACTTGGATATGAGCCGGTTCAATGGGCTCGAATAGCACCGAGAGAAGCATACAGTAGAAAGGGAGACACGTGCACGCCAGGCGCCAAACATGATCATGGCGCAACCACGAGTCAATCGCCACGCATCCCTCTTTCCATCGTTCTACCATGTCGACGACGAATGGCCGTGGATCAAGCGATGGTGAGTAATCAAGGCGAGATACCTGAGTGCGATACTCACGGTGACTCTTTGTCTGTCAACGATTACAAAGCAAACGAAAGAACGATCGAGATCGAATGCGACACGCGACGTCGACTCGCGTTCTTCCTTGACGGCAAGTATGTCGTCAGCGGTGGCGAGAAAGGGAACATTCGACATTGGCGGTTGGAAGACGGCAGAGAGGTGGGAGTGCCAATGAATACGGGGAATCGTGTGCGGAGCATTGCGGTCTCGCAAGACGGAAGGTGGATCGTGAGCGGGAACGATAGCGGACGATTGATTGTATGGGATGCGAAGAGCCACGAAAAGGTAAACGAGTTCAGAGCACATCAATATGCGGTGAATGCGGTGGACGTGTCTCCGGACGGGACGAGAATCGCGAGTGGATCTGGTGACAAGACTACCTGCGTCTCGTCGCTGTCGACTGGCCAGCGACTCCTTGGTCCCTGGGAACACTGTCGAGACTGTGTAGCGGCCAAGTTTTCGCCTGACGGGCGGACCATCGCCACTGCCACGTGGTCTTTTCAGAGAAGCTTTGTTCGACTCTACGACGGTCAGAGCGGCTGCCTTCTCCTCGATCTCCCAATTCAACTCAGTGGACAATCCAACGAATCACTGGCATGGGCCAACGATAGCAAGCAGCTCTTTGTCTTATCCCGCGACATGCACGTTCATTGCCTCGATGTGGCCACCAGAAGGATACTCGAGAAATGGCCCACCTGTGGCAGCGGCCACAACATCAATTACTTATTCACCGGATGCATAGCGAGCAACGGCATGTTCATCGCAATCTTTGACGAGTCATCGTCGTCAATCTCATTCTGGAACATTACGACACACAAGCAAATCGCACCTCACATCCACCATCCTGACCCAGTCCGTCACATGTGCATCACGACAAATGACATTATTGTGGCTGGTAGCAACAAAATCACCGTCCGCAGTCTCCGTGATATTCTCCCATGGCGCTACCGCAACAGAGCAAGTGGACTTTGTCAAGTGAAATGCGCCTTGCTAACCATTTCGTTCACAGGGGGAGGATGTAGGTAGGTCTAACGCCTCTTTAGCTCGAACTCATTGATATGCGCGCCTGCCAGACGAAAGGATAGCGCATCTTGAAAACGTCGTCCAAGAACTCCAATGCGCTATTGCCCAGAAGGAGGATGTCATGAAGTCCCTCCGCGCTCAGGAGTCGACCTCACGTACGTCCATCGCCTCTCAGGCACACATCCAATGGCCTACATTTCCGTTAGACGAACGGATAACAAATCTTGAAATGACGGTGCAGCAACTCAATGCCACGGTTCGTGCTCACGAACAGAAACATGAGTGTGAGACACTGTATGCCGAGGGTCGCATCATTGATGCCGCCACTTCTCTTCTCGAGTTCACCAACAAAACCACTGAACACGTCAGGGACAACAAAGTGATAATGGACTGGCTCTCCCGTATGGTTTTGTATTTTGCGTTGAAAGCATGTATTCAAGTCCCACCATACAGTATTTATGAACAAATGCATATCGACGCTAGAAGTAAACGGAGACGAGGCATCAAAGGCTCGAAGATATCACGATGCACTTGTGGCCTATGCGGCTGCATTGGCGCTCGGACCATCAGCTCCAGAAACGCTATTGATCAAGTGGTCGAAGATGGTGTTGAGTTGTGGTTCAGCGATCGAGGCCCTGAGTGCCGCTGCCAAGGTATGCTATCCATGCTGACCCGAGGCTGGGCGTTGACTCCCATTATCATCTAGTTCAACGTACCACAGGTTATCATCTATCGCACTATCTGCGACGCTCTGGAGGTGGCTGATCGGGTCATGGAGTCAATCGAGTGCCTCGGACAGATGAAGAGCAAGTTGCCAGAGGATACAGATATGCACGCTAGGCAAGCTATGTGGGAGAACGGTGAGCAGGTTCGTTGGAAATGTTGCCCTGGCCAATTAAAATCTTTTCAACAGACATCCGAAATCGGTGTATTCAGAAGTTAGAGAAACTAGGCGACATCGCAATAGACGCTAGGGACCATGCCACAGCCATTGAACACTACTCAAATTTGCTGTCACTCGGAACAACAGGCACCAGTGATATTTTCGTCAAGCGGAGCAGAGCCCGAGCTGCCATGAGTTCTTGGGAGGAGGCATTGATTGACGCAGACAAGGCACGAATTGTAGTCTACCTAGAATTAAACCGAGTCTTGCTGATCTACTCTATTCAGGCTATAGAGCTTGACTCCGCATCCTGCAAAGGGTATGAAAGGAAGCACGCAGCATTACTTGGCATGGGCCGCCACAGTGATGCGTTCAAGGCATTCAAGACGATGCTTGCAAAGCTTAAGCAATCTCCAGATCCTGCTATTCGTGGTGAGTGACTACATTGGTATTGCACTGAACGACATATTCATTTTATCCCATCGTAGAACTTCGCTGGCAGTATTTTGACGCCACACCCACTATTCGGAGGGTGGTCGAGGAAACGATCCAGGACATGCCACGTACCCTCATCGAGACTGCTACTGGTCGCCTCTATAACAAGGCACAGCAAGCTGCTGCTTTTGAGGAACTCCCCGTCTATGACGAGTTACGGTCTTCGATGACGACACAGCTCGACCAGGAACGCATCGAAACGGAGGCGAAAAAGTTCTATCGCTATGTCATGTTCTCGCACAGGTGGGAACCACATGAACCGACATTCCAGGATGTCGAAAAGACCTCCGTCCACGAGCTACCCAACTCTCCCGGTTTCAACAAGTTGAAAACATTCTGCAAGCTCGTTGAAACTCTTGGCTTTGTGTGGGCGTGGAGTGATACATGTTGCATTAACCAGTCTGACAAGGGAGTGCAGCAGGAATCATTGGTTGCCATGTTCAGGTGGTACCGTGGGTCGTCACTCACGATTATTCATCTTCTCGGTGTTTTTTCAGATTCGCAAGAATTTGGTTGCCTATGGAGGAGCATCTGGAACACACGTGGGTGGACATACCAAGAGTATCTTGCTTCCATGGTTGTCCAATTTTACACTCAAGACTGGAAGCCCTATCTTGGATTGGACATGTTCAATCATAAGGAATCCCCTCTAATACGTTCAGAAATGGAAGGAGCAATGAATTTTGCTTCACAGGAGTTGGCTACTCTTTGTCCAGGTTTTGACAGGGCATGGGAGAAGCTCTATTTGGCTTCGGCGCGGCAGACAACACGCGAGGAAGATATCGCGTACTCCCTGTTCGGTATATTCAACGTCGCACTCCAGGTCGTATATGGCGAGGGAAAGCAGGCTGTTGGTCGCCTCCTCGAGCACATTCTTACACGTTCGGATAATGTGACCCTTCTCGCATGGACTGGAAGGTCGGGTACTCAGCACAGCTATCTTCCCCTCAATCTCACTGTGTACAACCAAATCGTGCCACGACATATTCCACTACCCCCCGAGGCAGCCGAGATGGATAATATGGTCGCCACATTGAATTCTTCCCTTCCCGACCCCTCTTTGGCTATCACATTGTACGATCGACTATGCGATCTACCCCCGCTCGTCCTCGTCGCTGGTCGACTAAGACTCCCGGGTATCGTTTTCCCTATTACCAGCCTTGTCTCTATCTCGGATCCAAAGTCCAGGACCCATCTTCATGTCTACCGTGCGACTACGGCCATGCTCGGGGACGTGGAGATCAAGACAACGGATGGGTTGTTAGGGAGGAACGGACTGCTGCTGATCCACCCATGGATCAGTCCCCTTCTCGACCACGACTTTCAGCATGGCGACCGTCAGTTTGATCACGCGACGTGTGCATTGCGGCTCGTCGTGAGACTGAGGCAGACGTTTGGGGCGCTGCTGCTGGCACCGCTTGGACGTGTGCAGTATAGGCGTGTGGCGACTGATTGTTTAATCATGGCTCAGGTGGGGGAGGAGGCGTCATTGCATGAGTTGATCGGCGGTATTCGTACGGTCGACGTACAGTAGGTGTACTAGATTTCGACTTTTGTGCGAAGGTTAAGATTGGGCGCCATCGTTTCTAACTGTGTTTCAACTCCTTGTACGTTTGTAATCGGCGTCGTGGCCGGAAAGCATTTACCATTCCCGTCCATTCCAGATGACAACACTTTTGAATCGTAAGTTCTCACGGGCCTCCTCTCGCCCCCGACAAGGTCAAACTTGCTCCTGAAGCGTTGTCTGGCATCTCCCAAACAACTGTGCAGTGACTCAGGGACCGAAATAGAGTATCTTGTGGCTACTGCGAGGCACCAATTCGACGTGCTCGCACTGAGCAACCAACCGACACTCACGCTCATCCTCGTTCAACTTAAACGACGTGACACAATGGCACGACACGACTCGGACGTACGCCTGCTCATCGCAATGACCCGGTCACAGAACCGAAAAAATGGCATGAGCCCTCGATCGCTCTGGCATGTGTTCAACTTCGATGGAATTCGCCACGTCGACGTCGACCCCCGTGTGACGGTCCTCGAGGACGCACAGAGCCTGAGTCGAAATGTCCGCGAGCGTAGCCCGACGGTTAAGAGGAGAAGACGCAAGCGGAGCCCGTCATAGGGATGTGAAGGAGATAACGAGTTCGGCAGACGAACTCCGAGAGGTCGTGATGGCGTGAAGGTCGTCAACGAGGGACCGAAGGTCTGCGGCAAGCACGACCGAGAAGAGGAGTCTGCGACAAGTGCAACACGGGATGTCGATTCAACGACGATAAAAGTTCTATCTCAGAAAGGCTCTCCTACTTTCCAACTCCGTCTTTACGATAGTAGTCAAGGTGTTCACCGTATCTATCCCACTCTCCTCGTTACACCTGTTCCCCTATGGACCCCCGACGAAAACACAAAGAGCGAGGCTCACTCACACGCGTGCGTATGCGCACGATCGAGATACGGTATATATGTTCGTCGACAAGTTCAACACATCCGATCGGACCCCACGGAAATCTGACCATCTGTACGAACGACGCGACGAACAACAGGTAAAACACGTCGCTGAAACATTCTAAAAAAAGGAGCGCAGCTTGGTGGCGGCACTGCGTTCATCCTTGCCAGACTTCCCTCTGGCCTTGATACTGTACGATAGCCTCCTTTGGCATCCCGTACAGCCGAGTGAGTATCCCTGGCACCGTCTTCTCAATCTCCAAAGTCGACGATACCTCGGAATCCGACGACGATGCCGATTCACGCATTTACCATGCGATTCCGTCTACACTTGGAGAAGTGTTGATCAAGACTGCCGACCACCTATCCGGGAGGGAAGATTTGGTTCTCGTACATCCCTGGATCAGTCCGTTGCTCGACCAGGAGCGCTCGTACAGCATGTCCCGGCTTGACCGTACGACGCGCGCACTTAGGCTCGTTGTGCGTTTCAGACAGCCATTTGGTACGCTACTGCTCGAGCCGCTGTCATGCACGGTGTATAAACGCGTCGTGGCGGACTGTCTGATTATGGTGCAGGTCCGAGAGGAGGTGTCGTTGGGCGAGTTGATCAGCAGTGTTCGTACAGCCGAGATACAGTGGGTGTCAGGTTTGATGGCCTCGTGCTTTTTGTAGGGGACTTGGATGGCATCACGCGCCATGTTCTACATACTGGGCTTCTTGGTTTCTTTATTCCAGTCTGTTTGCTTTGGTTCCCTGAGCTCGAGACGATCTTACTGTGATCCTGTAGCACCTCAGTTTTTTTTCTTTTTTTCCAGGACGCGTGGGGAAAAGTTGAAAGCTTCGTTGAACGAGTTGGTGGGTGGTATTCATACAGTTGACATACAGTAGGCTTGGTTAAGAGGGGATCATTGGTGTATATCACTGTCCCACTTATTCCGGTGTAACCAGATCTGTTCTTTATATGTTAGTTCCTTGAGTGGTTCACTGGGGATGCCCTTGTGACGCGTGTGATCAATGGGTCCGAGTCAACAACAATCCAGGCTTGGCTTATTCAGTGGTCTTATACTGCACATGCTGGCAGTTTGTCACCCGAATTCCCTATGACGTCAGGCGGAGCAGGGTCCGTGATACTGCCGTCGAGATGGAGTGATCCACCTACCTGCCACTGAGAATTCAAGAAGTGATATACTAAAAAATTCCAAGTCACATGTACAAGAGGTGTCGACTTGTTGGGACCTGGTGAACGGGGCAGTCAGAGGGCGCCTACCATACCATCGTCGTTATCATTTCCATTGGATAAGGTTGTACATAGGCCACAGTGATACATATGGAAGAGATTGTCAGATAGGCATCTTGAGAGTGGCGAATTTTGGGCACGCTTACTGCCTGTGCCGACTCGGATAATGAGCGTTATCACCTCTACAACTTGGACTGAGGTAGCGGAGATGGAAGAACGATGATTGTACTTGAGTGAGAAGCAATGATTATTCCTGAACCCGACCTCTTTTCTCGGGAATCGCGTGTGTCTACTCTCGAGCAATGGGTGAGGTCCGATCGTCAGTAGTAGCGTAGTATGAAGTAGAGGAACGAGGCGATCGCAGCAAAGTACCTACCATCATTATTTCCATCGCCATTGTAATCGCTGCAGGACGCGTACATTGATGATAGCGCCGCGCGGCCAGGCGTATTGCTTGGACACAGTGAGCCAGTTCAATGGGGATCAAATAGTGCCGAGAGAAGCATCGATAAGGGGGGCACGTGCATGCCGGGCGGCAATCAAGATGGTGCAAACACGGGCCAATCGCCACGCGTCCCTCTTTCCATCGTTCCACCATGTCGACGAGAAACGGGCGTGGATCAAGCGATGGTGAGTAATCAAGGCGAGATAACTGAGCGCGATACTCACGGCGACTCATTGTTCGGCAACAATTACAAAGAGAACGTAAGAACGATCGAGATGAAATGTGACGCACCTGAATGTCGGCTTGTGTTCTCCCATGACGGCAAGTATGTCGTGAGCAGTGAGAAGGGGAACATTAGACGTTGGCGGTTGGATGATGGCAAGGCGGTGGGAAAGCCGATGAAAGCGGGGAATATTGTTTGGAGCCTTGCAACATCGCAAGACGGAAGGTGGATCGTGAGCGGAACGGATGATGGATGTTTGATTGTGTGGAATGCGGAGAGCCACGAAAAGGTAAACGAGTTTCAAGCACATCAATATGGGGCGAGTACACTGGACGTGTCGCCGGATGGGACGAAGATCGCGAGCGGATCGGCTGACAAGACTGCCTGCATCTGGTCGCTATCGAATGGCCAGCGACTCCTTGGACCTTGGGAACACGACCACTTGGTAGTTGCGTCCAAGTTTTCGCCTAACGGACAGATCGTCGCCACTGCCACGTGGCCCAGGGGCTTGGCAGTTCGACTCTACGACGGTCAGAGCGGCCGCCAAGTTCTCCTGGATCTCCCAATTCGACTCAGCAGGCCATCCAATCAATCACTTGCATGGACCAAGGATAGCAAGCAGCTCTTTGTCTTATCCCACGACATGCACGTCCACTGTCTCGACGTGATCACCGGCAGGACACTCGAGAAATGGCCCGTCCATGGCAGCGATAACCAGGCCACACACAACGGGTGCATCGCAAGCAACGGCATGTTCGTCGCAATCTATGACCCGTCATCGTCATTTGTCTCCTTCTGCAACATGGCGACACACGAGCAAATCGCACCTCACATTCACCGCCCAGACCCAGTCCGTCACATGTGCATCACGACAAACGACATTATCGTGGCTGGTAGCAACAAAATCACCATTCGCAGTCTCCGGGATATTCTCCCGTGGCGCTACCGCAACGACGCAAGTCCGATTTCTTGCCTGTGCTCCCTTACTAATTTCGCCCACAGGAAGCGAGCTTAAGTAGGCCTAAAACCACCTTAATCCGCATTTCGTTTACGTGTGTGCCCATTAGAAGAAAATATAGTACATCTCGAAAACGTCGTTCAAGGACTTCAGTGTGCTGTTGACCAGAAGGAGGATATCATAAAGTCCCTTCGCGCGAAGGAGGCGATCTCAAGTATGTCTATCGCCTCCCCGACACACATTCAATGACCTGCACGTCTGTTAGACGAACAGATAACGCATCTTGAAATAACCGTGCAGCAGCTCAATGCACTGCTCGCAGATTCTCGACACAAAGCCGATGTCATCGTTCGTGCTCACGAACAGAAACATGAATGTGAGACATTGTATGCTGGGGGTCACATCGTTGATGCGGCCACCTCTCTTCTCGAGTTCACCAACAACACCACTGAATACATCAGGGATAACAAACTACTTATGGACTGGCTCCCCTGTATGGTTTTGCATTTTGCATGGAAAGCGTGTATTTAATTCCCACCATCAGTATTTATGAACAGGTGCTTGTCGACACTGGAAGCAAACGGAGATGAGGCGTCAAAGGCTCAAAGATATGACGATGCACTTGTGGCCTATGCTACGACATTGATGCTCGGCCCATCAGCTCCAGAAAAACTATTGATGAAGTGGTCGAAGATGGTGTTGAGTTGTGGTTCAGCGATTGAGCCGCTGGGTGCTGCTGCCAAGGTATGCTATACATACTAACCCGAAGCTGGATGTTGACTCTCATCATCATCTAGTTCAAAGTGTCACAATTTATCGTCTATCGCACTATCTGCGACGCTTTGGAAAAAACTGACCGATTTATGGAGGCAGCCGGGTGCTTCAGACAGATGAAGAGCAAATTGGCAGAGGACACATGTGTGCACGCTGAACGAGCTGCGTGGGAGAGTGGTGAGCAGGCTCGTTGGATATACTGCCATGGCCAATTAAAACGTTTTCAACAGACTTCCGAAATCGGTGTATTCGGGAGCTACAGAAACTTGGCGATGTCGCAATGGACGCTGGAGACCATACCGCAGCCATTGAACACTACTCGAATTCGTTGTCACTCGGGACAACAAACACCAGTGATATTTTCGTCAAGCGCAGCAGGGCCCATGCCCTCGAAGGTTCCTGGGGGGAGGCATTGATCGATGCTGACAAGGTATTTATTTATTTCACGCACGATTGACATGAACCTCGGCGATCCACATTACTCAGGCTATCGAGCTCGACCCTGTGTCCTACAAAGGGTACGAAAGGAAGTATGCAGCCTCACTTGGCATGGGCCGCCACAGTGAAGCATTCGAGGCATTCAAGACAATGCTTGCGAAGCTTAAGCAATCTCTGGATCCTGCTATTCGTGGTGGGTGGCTTCATTGATATCGCACAGAATGACTCATCCAATTTATCCTGATCGTAGAACTTGGCCGCCAGTATTTCGACGCCACACATGCTATTCGGAAGGTGGTCGAGGAAACCATCCAGGATATGCCACGCGTCCTCATCGAGACTGCTACTGGTCGCCTCTATGACAAGGCACAGCAAGCTGCTGCTTTTATGGAACTCCCTATCTACGACGAGCTACGGTCTTCGATGATCATAGGGCTCGATCAAGAACGCATTGAAACGGAGGTGAAAAAGTTCTATCGCTATGTCATGTTCTCGCATAGGTGGGAGCCCTATGAACCGACATTCCAGGATGTCGAAAAGACCTCCGTCCACGAGCTACCCAGCTCTCCCGGTTTCAACAAGTTGAAAACATTCTGCAAGCTCGTTGAAACTCTTGGCTTCGTGTGGGCGTGGAGCGATACATGTTGCATCAACCAATCCGACAAGGGAGTGCAGCAGGAATCATTGGTCGCCATGTTCAGGTGGTACCGTGGCTCGTCACTCACGATTATTCATCTTCTCGGCGTCTTCTCGGAGTCGCAAGAGTTCGGTTGTCTGTGGAGGAGTATCTGGAACACGCGCGGATGGACATACCAAGAGTACCTTGCTTCCATGGTTGTCCAATTCTACACCGAGGACTGGAGGCCATATCTCAACTTGGATATTTTTAATCACAAGGAATCACCTACAATCCAGTCGGAAATGGAAGGGGCGATGAATTTCGCTTCACAGGAGTTGGCTACACTTCGTCCGGGGTTCGACAGGGTGCGGGAGAAGCTCTATCTGGCTTCGGCGCGACAGACGACGCGCGAGGAGGATATCGCGTACTCTCTGTTCGGTATATTCAATGTCGCACTCCCGGTCGTATATGGTGAGGGTAAACAGGCTGTCAGTCGCCTGCTCGAGCACATTCTTATGCGTTCAGACAACGTGACGCTTCTCGCGTGGACTGGCAGGTCGGGCACTCTGCACAGTTATTTACCCCTCGATCTCACCGTCTACAACCAAATTATGCCGCCACATGTCCCGACACTGCTCGATGCAGCCGAGATGGAGAACATGGTCACCACATTGGATTTTTCCCTTCCTGACCGCTCTTCAGCAATGACGCTGTATGATCGCCTCTGTGATCTTCCTTCCTTGTCAGTGGTCGCTGGTCGACTAAAACTACCCAGTATTGTTTTCCCTCTCACCAACCTCGTCTCTCTCTCGGAAACAGACACCGGGCCCAAACACCAGGTTTATCGTGCAACGACGTCGATGCTCGGGGACGTCGAGATCAAGACCACGGACGACTCGTTTGGGATGGAAGGGCTACTTCTAGTCCACCCTTGGATCAGTCCCCTTCTAGATCCTGACTTTTCATACGGCATCCCCCGATTCGACCGTGCGACGTGCGCATTGCGGCTCGTCATCCGGCTTAGGCAGCCATTTGGGGCGTTGTTGCTAGCGCCGCTTGGGCGTGTTCAGTATAGGCGTGTGGCGACGGATTGTTTGATCGTGGCTCGGGTGAGGCAGGAGGCTTCGTTGAATGAGATGGTCGGCAGTATTCGTACGGTTGACATACAGTAGCCGTAGAATTGTCGTACGTTGGATTTTGGCCAGGGTGGAGATGTTTCTGCCGACGTTGGGCAATAACTTGATGCGCCCAGGTCACTTGGCTGAGACGGCCGGTTTGATCGTGCGACGTGTGCATTGCGGCTCGTCGTCCGACTCAGACAGCCGTTTTGGGTGCTGTTGCTGGTGCCCATGGAGCACGTGCAGTGTAGATGCGTTGTGACGGATTGTTTGATCATGGCTCGGGTGAAGCGTCGTTGATCGGTGGTATCTGTGCGGTCGACATATAGTAAGTAGGCTTGGTCTTCGACTTTTTTCTCCTGGGGGAATCATTGATTCTGTATCACCGATCCACTTCCACCATTACTTCCATCGCCATTGTAATCGCTGTAGGGCGTGCACAAAGTTGATGATACTAGTGCCACGTGGCCCGACGGATTGCTTGGATAAGAGCCGATATCAAGGAGCGCCGAGAGAAGCATTGATAAGGCACGTGCACGCCAGGCGCAATCATGATGCAACCACGAGTCAATGGCCACGCGTCCCTCCTTCGTTCCACCATGTCGA